>WOVY01008854.1:0-14613 GCA_013436015.1 Rhipicephalus annulatus | reverse complement strand
TCTCTTCACCATGAAATGTGGGACAGTCAATAGGTCCAGTCAGGAAAGCTTGGTGGCTGACGGCGCATCGCTCAGCACTGCGTTTACCACGTGCACGCACATGTTCTTGCACCAGTACAAATCTTATATTAGAGCTCAACAGAAAGCTTTCACCGATGAATTGCGTGCATGACGATGCTACAACAAAGGCCTGGATAATGAGGCAAGCATATTTTTGTTTCAGTCAAAATATTACCACTGCTTCCCGTCGGTCACTAACAATGCCACACCAACGCTGAAAACAATGTAAAAAGAATAAATTTTCAGTGAAAGTTTATGACAATGTACATTAGGCATGACGTCGGAAATAATTTTCAACGTCTGGGCTCTTTAAAGCGTTCCTAAATTTAGGCTTACGGTTGTGCACGCTAACTCTGTTTTAACAACAGTGTAAGTACCGAAGTTTCATTGTTTATGATATAGTAATATTTCCATGTAGTGGTACAACAGCCAGATAGACACAACTAAGGTTCCTCGCGTGATCGATAAACTACAGTGCCGAAGTTGTTCACCTAACAACAGCGCGAAAGTGCGTGACTTAGAGCCTGTTTTTTTTCTTATTTTTTTAACAACCGAGTCACTATAACATGCTGTATTCACACAGCTTTTACCCTCATGTTTGGGAGGATGCCTAGAGCATTTCGCGATGTGTTTAAAAGAAAAAGTGGCACCCACTCTGAAATTATTCTGGTGAATGCATGGTACGACGACAATAAACAGCACTCTGGAATGTTGCACTCGCTGATCTTATTACAATGTATTGGCAGCCAAGCAAATGCTTTCGTACGTCTTTTCAGGCATACGTAGAAAACAGTTACAATCGCACTGACATAACCAGACAAACTACACTTTGAGAACATGCGTGACGTATTGCCCATAGAAACACGACGTGGCTAGCAGACGACACAAGTAGCGATCCACACTTCACAATTTCGGGCAGTTGCCGCCAGGCGACGACTCAGCTCGGTCTTGCGGCCAATAGCAATGCGATACGAGCAATGAAGTAATTGGGCTAGCAGGCCTACAAGAAAGTCCCGTGGTGGATATGTTTACTATTTGCCGCCCAAGCTACGAAATAAAAACGACCAATACTGCATCTAGCACCACTTGGCACGTAACATAACCAATGGGTACGGAGCGCAATCTCGCCAAATTAAAGCGAGGACTCTGTAAAGGCGGGCACATTTATTGACCGTGACAACGTTAGCACACAACCCTGAAAATAAAGAAAAACTAAATATAAATATTGGAACTCGAAGAAAATAACTGCTCATTAACTTAGCTTTTTCAAGAAAACCTTCAATTAGGGGTGTTTTGCGGCCAATTTAGTTCGTTACTTAAGTTTGATGACAACACTGAACCTATGTGTGTTTGCCGGGAACAGAAATTTCTTCTTCAGATTGGCAACTTTGCCAAGTTATGTTGCGTTGGCTGGAGTGCTACTTAAGCATAAAAAACACCATACGAACAGAATAGGCTGCTTGAAAACGCATAGTAATTAGGACACTGCAATGATCAGGCCAATATACGTTAACGGTGATGATACAGCTCACTATGAATAATGCCTTTTTTTTCGAAATAGGCGCAGGATTGTGAGCTTCACAGAAGTGGCTTTTATGAATTTCAAGTCACGAAATGCTTGTGTTTTTTTCACAAGCTTAACGAGTGCACCACGCTCCGGAGCTCTGCCAGAAGGAATGACAATAGATAGGGCATTAGGCAAGAATGCAGGAAAAGCTGATAACACTGCCACTTTCTCGTTTGTGGTACGCTTCCCTTGCACCTGCAACTGTATGCCTTCTTGCTTTCATGACGGATCGTGTTGCTTCATAATGATGAATGACATTTGAGTCATGTTGTTCCGGAGGATTTAGATAGTATTGGGGACTCGTAGCCCAGTATGTCAGACAGATCTCCCTGTCATATCGAAACAGAACCACAGTCTAAAGCGAAAGCTTACTCTATTTTAATTTCTCTGATATTTCACTTCCAGGCCATATATTATTACGTCTATCCTTGCATGTGCACTTTTTCTGGCATGTGCTTTACTGCTGATATTAGTGACGTCCCGTTTGCAGGTGTACGCCACGCAACCGGATGAACGTACAGGTCGCAACTCGACGATGCTGTTATATCAAGGTGCGCCTGTCTTTCAATAGGCAGTATTTCCAGCACCCGCCGGCCGGGAGCACTTATGAACGTCTGTTCTGCAGGTATTCGAGGTGCTTGACAAAGAATAAAGCTATAGAAAGTGTAGGTGACGTTCGCTGTAGTAATTGAGATAAATATAGCGAAGAAATAAAGTCAACAAAAAGGAAACTTGTAGCAGGCACGAATAAAACCTAGAACCTTCATACATCGCGTCCGATGCTTTACCGAAGCTCTACGGTGACAGTTGTACCACGTACATTTTATTGCGTATATAGGAGCATATAATTCAGCAGGGCGTATTTCATGTTGATCCAAGCGCCACTATACCTGGGGCAATCTTCTGGGTTATTGCTAAGCCACATTCAAAAGCTGGTGTTTTTGTGCTGTTATTATACAGTTGCAGTTATCACACCTCAATGAATCAGCGATTGATCATATCTGAGGTCGCTCTCCCGTATTTTGAAGACCGTTGGCGGACTCTTCAGTAGAATCAAGTGAGCTTTAAGAAGACTCAACTATTGGTCCTTCCCTGGAGGAAAATCTTCGGAGTCTGGATTGACGATACATTAGCACCTAAAGCCACATTAGCACCCCTGCAGCACGTCGAGACAAAATAATGTAACGACTGCTTATGAAGCGCTTCCCTATGCGTGCATTGTAGATATTGTCTACTGTGTTAACCACATAGGAAGAAAAGCGGTCTGCGGTTCACTTCTTTTCGAGGGTAATTGCAATGCCACATATAATTTTCTTTAGTTCCGACCTAACCTGGAACAGTCACATTGAATACATCACCAGCAAATCATCAAAAAAACTCGGTCTTTTGAAACGCCGCCTCAGATGCGCAAACTTGAAAACTAAACTTCATGCATATCAAGCTCTGATCAGGCCTTCACTAGAGTATGCGTCAACCATCTGGCATCCACACACGGCAATGTTATCTGATATGCTAGAATCGGTACAAAATAAAGCAGCCCGGTTTATCACCTCCTGTCATTCTCGCCACCAAAGCGTAACATGTCTTAAGCGTTCTCTGAACCTTCCATTGCTTGCCACGCGCAGAAAGTTGTCCCGCCTATGTTTTTTCCATAGTTTATATCATAGTGACTCGTCATTTTCCCGATCATTCATTCACCCAGCCCCCTACGTTTCTGATCGCGTTGGTCATGCTTATAAGGTCAATACAATATATTCACGCACTAAGAAATACCAATTTTCACCTCTGCTGTTATCCATTAACGAGTGGAACGCGCTGCCCTCAAACATCGTCGCTATTACAGAACCCTCCCTTTTCCAGTCTGCACTACAAACTTACTTAGAAGTTGACATTAATTTGTAACCACCATTGACATTTAATGTGTAACGCATGCTCAGAGAATGTTTATTGCTATTTCTTGAAATATGTTTCCTGTTATGGAGGGCTGCTTACTGTGTTTTTTGCTTATTGTGTTATTAGTAATGTTGCTTGGGCTATCGGTCTGTTTGATTACTAGTATTACTCCCTGACATGTTGTTTTACTGATGCTATAGTAACCTCTTGTATGTATCCCCCCCTTATGTAATGCCCTCCGGGCTCTTAAGGTACTTAAATAAATAAATAAATAATAATACTTCTTAAAAAATGACAGTTTCGTCTTATAAGGCGTAACTGTCGATGTGCTGTTACTTCTCAATAATTGTAACGGTAAAACATGAAGCTGTGAATGTTACCACTTAGTCGGGCTTACTAACCCGATAATAATAAACAATGTGGGGCTGAAAGAGTAAACCACGCATGTGAAACCAGGCATCTCGCGAAAGCGTCTATAACGTTTTGTAGTCTTGGTTATCTTTCTTGGTGTAACGGCGTCCGAACTAACTGCACGCTATCTTCCCGGCAAATGCACGCGACGTACATACTACCCTCACAAATAAATAAGAAACAAAAATCAGCGGAGGGGGTCTATTCAATTGCTCTCGCAATGAAAGTCGGAGTGCTCGAGTCTCTTGTGCGTTTAGTGTAAAATCTATGCGAATGAAAGACAACACTCAATAACATTTTGTATTTTGCTGAAAATTTCTGACTACTTCTAACATTCTATTTATTCAGTCACAGGCCTCCGCCATCTGTTGTCATATGTAGCGGACATTGTAGCGTACATTCAAGTTCAACTGCTATAAGTTCGCATAGTCATAGCTGCAAACGCAGCTTGCGTTGCCCCTGTTGGAAGCTGCACTGATAATTTGCATTCGGCACTGCCGTATATCGTGGTAGTTTTTCTCCAAACGGGCGCTTTCATACTCGTTTGATAAAATAGGGGCCGCCCTGCTGCGATGCTCTGACCTGATGGCCCAACAGGCTTTGGTTGAGCAGGCCCGGGCCACCGCCGACGCCAATGGGCTGCCGCAAAGGTGTGTTCACTATAGTGTTTATACGGGGTGGCCCCTAAAGAGCATTACCAATCCTCCTCTTGCATAACACACGGAAGTAAATGTTTTTCGTCATCATATAGCAGCGAGCCTAAAATAATTTTGATGAGGCTGCATGCCGCTGCCCTAGAAGAAAATGAGACTGCTGTCAGTATCACTTCCTCATGTCGAATGGCGCTAGTGGAGTGTAGGTTGCCTTCGCTACTAAACGCTTGCAAATGGTTCTTTTCGCTATTAAATTTTTCTATAAATGGCTTACTTAGCAGATAACACAAATACCCTCTACCATTTTATCGCTAGATCTACACGTAAGATCGTTACATTTTTTGGTGTCCTTTTTTGCATATCGGTAGGCTTATCATAGGTTCACCTGTTTAGGGCCTACCAGGACGGCTACGCCTGATAGTAAATATACCATTGGTTATTTACTCCTTTGCAGGCATGGGTTATCAATAATTAGAATGCTATAGTACCTTTTTGGCTAGAGCTACTTTGCAATTTTACCAATTCAAAGACAAAACTTTAATTAAAGGCTTGACAAACTTTCTGATTTTATGAAATAATTTAGGCGTGCTCATCTAGATAAAACAACTTTCCATTGAATGGTCCCCGTATGCGATGAATTCATTTCCAGAAGCACAGTTTTATAAGAGGGATGAAGAACAAGTAATAAAACCTAGAAACCTAAAGAGAATGGTTATAGAAAATTTTGATTGGAAGACCGATAGTTTCTTGAAAACACCTCATGTTGATCAAGCAATGCTCACTGCAGAAGCTCAAGCGAATAGACTGACGGCTACGCGAATAGCTTACGAATACATGAGGCTTTCAAGTATGTGTTTTCATGATGAAGTACGCGTTTCTGTAACTCTCCAGTGAACAAAGGCCTCTACTGCCTTTATCCTCCTGGCGTCATCGTTGCGCCACACACACAGACTCTGTCAGCAGAAAAAAAAGGCACGTGTATGCATAACTACAAGAGAAATAGATAACACGATCGTTGTGCATTTTGCTTTCCTGTTCTTGTCGAGCCGCCTTCGCATGCTTTCTATTTTCCGGTGATTTCCTGACACCAACTACCACTTTATCATTCTGACAGTCCCACTTGTGCATGACGTTATTAAAAAAAACACAGGATTTTTTATGAACCGTATTACGCACTTCAAGAAATAAAGACAATTTTTTGTGTGCCAGGTACATACATTAGATGATGTACGGCTATTCACTATGAGATGCACCTTGTGATGAGAAATTGCGCAAATTTGTTTGCTTGGTATGGGCATACTTAGGCATAGAGTACTTACAAGAAGCTCTGCGGATAGCCCACCGTGCCCAGTAGGCCATCGCAGACTTCCATCCTTGCGACGTCCACGGACCGGAGCGGACGCAGCGACTTGACATTAACAACTAGGTTCGCTCTTAAACTCTGTTTCATGAGTTGTACACCTTACAGGCAACTTTTATGTATTTTCAGCAATGACTTATTTACATCTGTGCGCCACGATGATCTTCTGCGCATCACTTCTTGCGCTTTTGATAGGGGAGTAAAGCGCGTGGTTTTGCAACACGATAGCGTGCTTAATGACACACTTTAACTGCTGAATATCACAAACGCAGAGTAAAATAACACACAACGACAAGCACAAGTGGATTGTCGTCGCTTCTTCTTTACATTGCGTTTGTATTATTTCACTGCTCAAGTATGTCATTAAGCAAGTACCAACTAGGCCAACAGTCAGTCTTGATATGAGAGTGTGTGCTGGGTAAAATCTGCAGACTTGGAAATAGGTGAGCGTGATTGAAAACTGTACAAATACTCATATGGAGAACTCTCTAAAAGACATCCTTTTAGAGAGTTCAGTTTTAGAGTGCCCGGCCTGAATGTGGTAACTCAGGCTGCTCCCACGCCGCGATGGTTAGAACCAACCTAACCACCACATCACAGGCCTTCTGAGTAGGCGGAAGTTGAAGACAGTGTTTTAGCTCTTGGTGTCCATGCCCCAGAGCTTCAATAGTAATGCCCTTGTCCTCTCATAACAATGGTCACCCCCAGAGGATGTTATATATATTTGACGGGTCCCCAAACTGTAAACACTGAGAGGAAAAACGTTCTGAAAAATGCAGTACGTGAGGGCTAGACTAAAATACGAATCAGTTTGAAGCATCATTGGGTTTGTATTGGGTGATCATGTGAGTTTTTTATAGGGGGAGAACAATAATCTTCTACATATTTTTATTTTTTTATTTTAGTTTATTCATACTGTCGATCCCATCAGGGATCTTTACAGGAAGGGCATATTGAATTGTTACAATATGACAATACAAATATCAGATATTCAATTACACGTAAAAAATATTGGTGGTTAACAAAGGCAGACGAGAAGACGTATTAGTACATCATAATAATAGTACATCCTAATTCGTAAAAAAAGGGGGTGATCAAAGAGGTGTATAATGGCAAAACTGAAGTAAAAAATACATTTATGTAAAAATGGTGAAAATGAACGAAGTAACAGTATGTAGGATAAACGAAATTATGTGTACAGTGTAACAGCAAAAACAAAGTCAACAAAGAGGCATACAAAGGGAAAACAGGAGCAAAAAACGCATTGATGTAAAAAAAAAGTTATACAGAAGTAAGGATGATACAGGAGGCCCATAACTGGGCAGCATGTAGCTGATCTTCAAGCAATGTTAAAAAGGAAGATAAGGTCGCGCTTGTTGTTACTCGAGGATCCAGCCTGTTCCATTCACGTGTCATTAAAGAAAAAATTAGTATTTATGACTTTCCGTATGGATGACAAGCTCATGTAATAATAATGCGTGTTTGTGCCGCGTTTGTCATGTTTGGGTTAAAGATAAGTATTTGGAACTCTCAATCTTTGTGTCTTTGTGTATTAGCTGGTACCTCATTTTTTAATCGCGCAAGCTTGGCTCGGTTTTGTAAGGTGAGGATACCGGGCTGTTTTAGTAATTCTGTGGGTGAATCTTTTAGCCTATATTTATTATAAATGCATCTTGGCGCCTTCCTTTGGACTGCTTCGAGTTTGTAAATGAGTTCTTTAGTGGAAAAAAAGCAAACAACGTTAGCGTACTCCAAAGTGGATCTGAGAAAAGTTTGGTATGCTAATACACTCTAAGCCAAAAATGGCCGAAATGGGAGCAACGGCTGTTTTTACTCCTTCAGACCGACTGTTACTCTCAGAAAAGACCAAGCGGAACAAGATGGCCGACTTGTTCGAGAATGGGGGAGCAACTGTATTCATCTTAAGTTTGTAAGGGAGCAACGGAAGGAGGAACCGCTGTAAATGCTCTCGTCACGCAACGGTTACTCCCCGGCAGGACACCGCACACAAATATGCATGCCGCCCACATTGATATTCATGGGCCAGATTATTGTTTGTTCTGTGTGCCAAACTTCACCAAACCAAAACAGTGATTTATTTTAGCATCCGTAGATAATAAGATAGCAGCGCTGGCTGAACACAGAAGGCCTGAGGATACAGTACGGCAAATACCTAACACACGCAGCAGCAGAATGGAGAGTTGGCACGTCAAAGCGGACCGAACGCCGAAACACGTGCAAAACAACGATAAAAATAGCCTAGACACGCCGTTCGTCCGCGAAGTAAGGGCGTCAAAGTCGATCAAGCACCGAAACACGTGCATAAGGAGCCCCCCCCCCCCCCCCGCCCAGATATATCGGAGAAGAAAAAAAAAAAAGCGGACCCAGACGCGCTTCTCATCAGCCATTCACTTAGTAGCACGCTTCACCGTGTAGTTTGAGGGACAAATCTGCGCCCTCTGCGCCCGCACGACAAGTGTGGCGCTAGCGTAGCAAACGATGTAACTTACAAAGTAATTTTTATTCAGTGTTTATCTTGACTAGCACTGAATAAAAATTACACTAAACTTTTTATGTTTATTTATGGGTTTTAGTGTACCTCAGTTTTTTTTTATAATAGTATTAGCAGAACACACTGAAATCATTGCGCTGACGCCTGTGCTGCCACTGCTCGACGTTTTTTTTTTTCGGCGCAACTAGGTTCGCGTTTGCACTACTCATAATTATTTGGTCTGTAGTCGGCGAGCACATGGACGTGCGGGCTTGTGAGCTATGTTTTGATCGTGTGTGTGTGTCGCAGATTTGCGTTTCTACTTATTCGTGATGAAGGTTAGTGTATATTTATCTTTATGGAGCGCGAAGTAGTTGTGGATTTTGCTGCCGGGTGGAACAAACACATCGTAAACACGTCTTCAGCTATCTGCAAGCCTGTTCGCTCGTCGGACAAAGGACTGTGCATGCATCAGCGCGCAGGTGAGTGGCATTTCCAGCAACATTTAATGCTCTTACAATACATTGTTGAGTGGTTGCGCTATTGAAAAAGAAATGATTTGCTCTTATTCACCGTATCCATTGCTAGCCGTATCGGACTAAATTACCTCTATTACCGCCTGCATACCCTCTTGCTTCCCCTGTCACCACTGCAGTACCAGTGTACTTTTGCAATTAAAAGTTCATTTCCGCAACACTACCTCGCTTGAAAAAACATTGGGGCGGGGTTGTAGCTGCATTCATACTGGCACTTTTCTACCATTGGCTTTATGTAATGTTAACGGCTGAGTGTTGGGGCCTTGGGCCGCATTTTTTAGAGCTGTAAAGTGTATGTAAATCAGTTAAGTGAACAAATCATTGTCGCATCACTTCACTGGCATAGCCAGGCGGTTGCGCACAGAATTTTTTTAGGCCGGGCGTAGGGAGCCCAAATTGACGACCATATTCGCTTGCCCGGCCTATTCAGATAAGCGGACCACCCCCCCCCCCTCCCCGCACGCCTAAAAAAAAAAAATCTGCCCACATCACTGCGTCACTTGCTTCACCTCTGCGCTGAACGTACTATTTTATAAGCGCACCATCAAGCGAGCAGTTAACATATTGACAGAACAATTGGAGGAGGAATGACCCAAATCTTTCAGATTTCTTTAGAGATGCAAAACCTTAGCAAAACTGAATATTGTAAAAGACAATCATAAATGCTGTATGTTCTCGTTAGCGTTGTCATTATTCTGCATCATGAAATCTTTATGCGCTGTGAAAACTTGGCATGCCGTTGAAGTCACATATCGACGTTAATACCAATCGACGAAAATTTCGACAACCTCAATAACACCGTTTGGGATTTGCCGCATGCACATAATTAGGCTGATTCCCACTTGGCTGTTCTTAACCTGACTTCACTGCTACCAAATGAAACAATATTTGATGCATGTCTTTTACTTTTTTTTCAGGGATATGACACAAATTTGGTTATACTGCAGATGCTCCCAACGATGCTAAAGTACAGAAAGCAAGTGAATTTTGGTAAGTGCAGACTTTTTGTACTACGTATATGAAAGCATCGCTTTTTAGGGGCAAACTGTGCATGTGTTGGCCAGAGAATAGTTCATCATGCCACATGGTTACACTGGCACTGACAATTCGACATGGCTCCGCTGGCCCGTGTGTGTGCTCACACTGTTACCGTTAAGATAAAATGTTTATGTTTTCATTGCAGGGATTGCTGTTTGTACTAAAAAGCCAACTGCCAAGATTTGTTTACGCTGGTACTCCTAAAAGTATGCTTTCCCTATTTACATAGATTTTGGCTTGCACAAAGCATAACACTTGGGCCTAGATTCACAAAGCTGTCCATGCGCAGGCCTTCATAACAGCGTTTCTTGACTTGCCTTTACCCTGTTTTCTGCAGATGTTTCGTGGGTTTAAAAGTGCCACAGCATGTTGACCTCCCCCACTCTGAAATATTCGCGTTCAAAGTTCCACAAGAGTGGGCTTAACTTTCTTGTGCACCTCTTTGCTAGTCCAAGATACTGAAGTGTTATGCTCTTACTAGAGGTGGCAGTGTTTCTAATGTTTGTATTTCCATCACATTGACGAAGTATGCGATCTTGGCTTGACTGGTAGCACATCCTCAACAAATGTCTTTGTGGCACATGTAGAAGGCAGTACAAAATAAATAGGCAGACATTCACACCGGGAGCTAACTTCTAATAATGCTTTTTTTTTGGAAACCACGGTGTGCTTATTCCAATTTGTCTAACAAGCAGTAACCTGTTTGGCTGTGAACCAACAAGACGTTGAACTAATAGAAGCATCACATCTTGTTGCTCTCAAATATATATGTATTGGCAAGCTATCTGTGACACTGTCAAACAAAGAATCAGAATATCTGTGCATGCCTTAAGATATATTGCTTCCTCGACAACCGAGTGAACAAATGCACCCTAGTTTACTAAATTTAAAGCATTTTTTCAAGGTAGCACGGTCTACATTTTTTGTCCATAGTTTTGTCCAGCCGTTTGCGTCAGGTACAAAGAAATATACTGAAGATTATCATGTAGCCTCTGCAAATGGTTGCTTTCAAGCAGGCTTTGCATGCTTGGCTTGTGCCTACAGGTATTGCACAATTCAAGACGCAGCAGCGTATGATAGAACAGTAGAATCGAGAGCATCTATGTGCACGAGCTAAATAAGTATTTTAACATGAGCGGACAGTACGTGTTATTTGCCACACACATGACCTCACTTAGAATGACCATTGGTGAATGGGCTCATAGAAATGTCACTCAGCTGTGTATAGGAAACAAGTTAGCTGAACCTAAGGGTATCTTTAACTGCTACAAATATGCCTTGTTGAGGTGCTGCACATTTTCTTCCAGAATATTGCTGTCTGAGACATCATGTGAAGAGCGTCTATCACATCAGCATTTATATGGCTTGCCAAGTAACGTTTGGCCGAACCTTCCTTTTTTTCACATTTCGTTTTGCAGTAGACATCCTAGAATGTAAGCGCTGCTGCAGTGTGTGTGACTCATTGTTATGAATTGATTCTGGCATGTTTAACCTCACACTTCTATTTTTTTTCTTGCAGCAATGAGATGCTTCACATATGCCTGCGGTGACGTTCCGCTGCGCTAGCCTGATGGAAACACCAGCTGCGAAACTTGAGTTCTTCAGAATTGGAGAAGTTGCCCTTCTCTCACCAATGATGACACAGACTGCCCTATGCTAGAAATTCAAGATTGTTTTTCCACGGATGACGCAGAAAACTTTTGATGTATATGGTGTTTGTTTAGTGCTGGCTGTGGTGTGGCAAAGTCTACTTTACGTGTGGTCACACTGTCGCCTCATAAAAAGAACAATAAAGCATTTATTTTCCTTTCAATATTGTCCACTTTTTGTGTTAGAAGCACCCAAGCAGTGCTCTTCCAAAGGAGCTCTCGCCATGTGTTAAGCGTGTGACAAGCACTACTCGAGATAAATACTCATTTCCCCAAAGAGTAACTGGAAGCATGTGCAGTTGGTTTTCAGAGAGTAACTGCGAACACGTGGGAGGAACGGTAAAGAGTAACTGTTGCTCTTAGAAGAGCAACTGGTGGGAGTAATGGTTGGTCAGCAGGGAGCAACTGGTGGGAGTAACTGTTGGTCTGCAGGGAGGAACTGGAGGGAGTAACTGTTCATCCCCCGAAGGAGGAACTGAAAGGAGAGCAACGGTTCCTCCCTCTGCAGTTACTCCTTTAGGAGAGTAATGGGAGTGGCAATGCAATTGCTCCCTGAAAGGAGCAACCCCTATACCCCTGTTGCTCCGTTTTGGCTTAGAGTGTATATAATCAACAGCAAACTTGTAGCTTATAACCAACGCCGAGGAAAGCTTTCGTAATATGGATTGCAGTTAATTGCCATTATAGATGAAACGCGATTTGCTTCTGCTGCCATTCTGCTGTATCGGAGAGCACCTTCACATATTCTAAGTCAATTAGGCCGTCATTTAACGCAAGGTCCACATATTCGTGCAGTAGCTCCGCTGCTCGGCCGCCAATTCGAAGGTCGTGGGTTTGATGCCGGCCGTGGCAGTCGAATTAAGAAGGAGGCGAGTGGTAGAAGCCTGTGCACTGTGCGATATCAGCGCTCATTATAGAACACTAAATGGTCAAAATCTCTGGAGCTTACCACTACGCCAACCCTCATAATCATATTGAGGTTTTTGAGACGTAAAAGCCCAATATTATAAATATGTGTTCTTATTATGCTGAATATTCATCTGATGAATCGTCACTACACCCTTCTCAGGCACAAAAGCACCCTTTAGAGCCTATTTTAGGGTGCTATCGAGTCAAGCACCCAAACAAAGGGTGCTTTTTTTCAATCGACCATTTATGGGTGTTAAAGGGTGTTGCAAAGGGTGCTTTCTCGTAAAAGCACACTTTTACACCCTTTTGGGTGTAAAATTTTTACTGTGTGTGAGAAGCCCCCACGTCCGGCCCTACGAGATAGCCATGCGTGGAGACGCCTGTGCACCGCTCAAGCCGTCGCCTTCAAGGCCTTGAACCAGAATTTGGCCTTTTAAAGGGAGGCAAACGCTTCCGACAACCACCCCTACTCAAGAAATGGCAAGGAGTCCTGCACAGGTGACGGTCCAGAATATGCGCATTCCTGAACCATTTCATGGCCGGCCGAACGAACATGCGCAAGACTGGCTTGAGCAGTTCGAACGGGTAGCTAAATCGAACTACTGGAGTCTCGATGGAAAGCTCTTCCACGTATACTTTGCCCTTGAAGACGGCGCGAAGACGTGGTTTATAAACCGGGAGGCGACATTGACGACATGGGAGGAGTTTTGTCGACGGTTTCTTGACACCTTCGGTAACGCGGACCGACGCGAAAACGCACAACGCCTTCTTGAAGGACGCACACAACAGCTGCATGAAAGCGTCGCCATGTTTGCTGAGGATATGGTGCGCTTGTGCCACCGCGCGGACCCCAACATGCCCGAGGCTCGATAGCTAAGCCATCTCATGAGGGGCGTCAAAGAGCAGCTATTTGTTGGTCTTGTGCGCAATCCGCCGACAACTGTGGACGAGTTCACCAGGGAGGCCACCGCAATAGAGCGTACGCTACAGCAACGGTACCGACAGTCTGATCGCCCGGCCACCGGCGCAGCTGCAGGTGCCACCGCACTTACCGAAAACGACGAGTATTCTCTACGCCACCTGATTAGACAGAACGTGCGTGAAGAGATCACGAAGAAGAACGCAAAATACACATTGCAGTCACAGGCGCCCCGCAGCAGAGTCGACGGTAGCCTCCGTCGGGACGACGCTCACTCTGGCGGGAGGTAATGCCGCGTGCATAGCTGCATTTAGCAGCGAGATAGCGACGACAACGAAGAACGCGGATTTGCTCGAGAGGCGCAGCGCAGCAGAGTGAAGAAGACGATAATCTTAGCGGCCTTCTCTGAGAGCGTCTCTATAAGTCCCACTGTCCGTGTTTTTAAATAAACCCCCTGTAATTTATAACCCGCGACAATATAAACGCGTACAATCGTGTAAGAACTCTGTTGGATCTATATATACTTCACAGTATATGCATTATGCGCGTTACATAAAACTAAGCCTTGCTTCCCTTGCATATTGCATTTATTTAATATGCAATTAAAATTTATAAACTTTTTCTTCTACCACACAACTTTTTCACCAGATGCGTACATTGTGACGTATACGTACGCTACACACAACACCTCAAATGTTTATTATATTTTTTCAGTTTCACTTTACTGACAATTCTTGCAACATACAATTACATTGGGTTCAGTATAGTATACTGCTTCAAGTACATAGAGACTACAAATAAAATACACGCTAATATATTCTATAATTCTTTCAAGTATCTACAATCCCAGTGGTTTCCAGTTTAATACTACTTCATGTACGCAATCGCGTTTATTAGGAATGAAATACAGGCAAATATATACTTATGATTTTTCCAAATATATACATCACCATGATTTCACTATATACGCCTTCATGTACAATCGTTTCCCAAGAAGTGATGCACACAAAAATATATACAAATAGTGTTTTCAAATGTATACAATCACAGTGGTTTAAGCTTTGTATTCCTGGATGCATAACAATCGTTATGAGAAATGATGTACATGCAAACATATACGGGTTTTC
>WOVY01008853.1:0-15145 GCA_013436015.1 Rhipicephalus annulatus | reverse complement strand
AAAAATAACCAGCCGTGAGCAGGAATCGAACCTACGACCTTCTAATAACGCGTTCGATGCTCAACCACTGAGCTATCACAGCGGCCTTCACTTCATCCACTTTTTGGGTTTATATGTGAATTTAGAAGTAGGAGTGTCAGTCAGCGCCAATATAAGCCAAGCGACGAGTGGAAACACTCTTTATGCACATATGTGGCGTCACGTAGCACGTGAACTTATTATTACGAGCGGGCAGCTGATTATTATTCCCTTGTATACAACCTAATGACACCACGTCTGCCTGTATGAACCCTCGTAATAAATAAGGAAAAGAAGTGTATACCTAAGGCTCGTTTTTCCGTGTTGACACATAATAATGAGATCTAACAGACAGTATGCCAAGGAATGTACAAGGGAAGTTATTAAAACCAATGGAATGTAAATGAGAAAAAGTGGGGAAAAAAATAACCAGCCGTGAGCAGGAATCGAACCTACGACCTTCGAATAACGCGTTCGATGCTCTAATCACTGAGCTATCACAGCGGCCTTCACTTCATCCACTTTTTGGTGTTTATATGTGAATTTAGAAGTAGGAGTGTCAGTCAGCGCCATCTATAAGCCAAGCGACGAGTGTGAAACACTCTTTTTGCGCATATGTGGCGTCACGTAGCACGTGAACTTATTATTACGAGCGGGCAGCTGATTAATAGTCCCTCGTATACAACCTAATGACACCAAGTCTGCCAGTACGAGACCCTCGTTAATTAATAAGGGAAAGAAGTGTATACCTAAGAGCTCGTTTTTCCGTGTTTTGACACAATAATAATGAGATCTAACAGACAGTAATGCCAAAGAATGTACAGGGGAAGTTATTAGAACCAATGGAATGTATAAAGAAAGAAAAGTGGGTGAAAAAATAACCAGCCGTGAGCAGGAATCGAACCTACGACTTCAATAACGCGTTTATGCTCTAACCACTGAGCTATCACAGCGGCCTTCCCTCCATCCACTTTTTTGGTTTATATGTGAATTTAGAAGTAGAGAGTGTCAGTCAGCGCCATCTATAAGCCAAGCGACGAGTGTGAAACACACTTTTATGCGCATATGTGGCGTCACGTAGCACGGGAACTTATTATTATGAGCGGGCAGTGAAATAATAGTCCCTCGTATACAACCTAAGGACACCAAATCTGCCAGTACGAGACCCTCGTTAATTAATAGGAAAAGGAAGTGTATACCTAAGAGCAAGTTTTCCGTGTTGTGACACAATAATAATGAGATCTAACACACAGTAATGCCAAGGAATGTACAGAGGAAGTTATTAGAGCCAACGGAAAGTAAATAAGAAAGAAAGTGGGTGAAAAATAACCAGCCGTGAGCAGGAGTCGAACCTACTACCTTCGATTAACGCGTTGGATGCATTAACCACTGAGCTATCACAGCGGCCTTCACTTCATCCACTTTTTTGGGTTTATACGTGAATTTAGAAGTCAAAGTGTCAGTCAGCGCCATCTATAAGCCAAGCGACGAATTGTGAAACACTCTTTTATGCACATAGGTGGCGTCACGTAGCACGTTAAGTTATCATTACGAGCGGGCCAGCTCGATTATAGTCTCTTGTATACAACCTAATGACACCAACTCTGCCAGTACAAGACCCTCTTAATGAATAAGGGACAGAAGTGTATATAAAGGGCTCGTTTTTCCGTGTTTTGACACAATAATACTGAGATCTAACACAGTAATGCCAAGGAATGTACCGGGGAAGTTATTAGAACCAATGAAATGTAAATAGGAAAGAAAATTCGGGTGAAAAACTAACCAGCCGTGAGCAGGAATCGAACCTACTACCTTCCATTAACGCGTTCGATGCTTTAACCACTGAGCTATCACAGCGGCATTCACTTCATCCACTTTTTTGGGTTTATACGTGAATTTAGAAGTAGGAGGGTCCAGTCAGTGCCATCTATAAGCCAAGCGACGAGTTTGAACCACTCTTTTATGCACATATGTGGCGTCACGTAGCACGTGAAGTTATTATTACGAGCGGGCAGCAGATTATTATTCCCTGGTATACAACTTAATGACACCACGTCTGCCTGTATGAACCATCGTTAATGAATAAGGGAAAGAAGTTTATACCTAAGGGCTCGTTTTTCCGTGTTTTGACACATAATATTAAGATCTAACCGACAGTAATGCCAAGGAATGTACAGGGGAAGTTATTACAACCAATGGAATGTAAAATAAGAAAGAAGAGTGAGTGAAAAATTAACCAGCCGTGAGCAGGAATCGAACCTACGACCTTCGAAATAACGCGTTCGATGCTCTAATCCACTGAGCTATCACAGAGGCCTTCACTTCATCCACTTTTTGGTGTTTATATGTGAATTTAGAAGTAGGAGTGTCAAGTCAGCGCCATCTATAAGCCAAGCGACGAGTGTGAAACACTCTTTTATGCGCATATGTGGCGCACGTAGCACGTGAACTTATTATTACGAGCAGGCAGCTGATTAATAGTCCCTCGTATACAACCTAATGACAACAAGTCTGCCAGTACGAGACCCTCGTTAATTAATAAGGGAAAGAAGTGTATACCTAAGAGCTCGTTTTTCCTTGTTTTGAGACAATAATAATGAGATCTAACAGACAGTAATGCCGAAGGAATGTACAGGGGAAGTTATTAGAACCAATGGAATGTACATAATAAAGAAAAGTGGGGGAAAAGTAACCAGTCGTGAGCAGGAATCGAACCTTCGACATTCGAATAACGCGTTTTGCGCTCTAACCACTGAGCTATCACAGCGGTCTTCCCTCCATACACTTTTTTGGGTTTATATGTGAATTTAGAAGTAGGAGTGTCAGTCAGCGCCATCTATAAGCCAAGGCGACGAGTTTGAAACACTCTTTTATGCGCATATGTGGCGTCACGCAGCAGGTGAACTTATTATTACGAGCGGGCAGCTGATATTAGTCCCTCGTATACAACCTAATGACACCATGTCTGCCAGTACGAGACCCTCGTTAATTTATAAGGGAAAGAAGTGTATACTTAAGAGCAGGTTTTTCCGTGTTGTGACACAATTATAATGATATCTAACACACAGTAATGCCAAGGAAAGTACAGGGGAAGTTATTAGAAACCAATTGAATGTAAATAAGAAGAAAAGTGCATGAAAAGGAACCAGCCGTGAGCAGGAATCGAACCTACTACCTTCTAATAACGCGTTCGATGCTTTAACTACTGAGCTATCACAGCGGCCTTCACTTCATCCACTTTTTTGGGTTTATATGTGAATTTAGAAGTAGGAGTGTCAGTCAGCGCCATCTATAAGCCAAGCGACGAGATTGAAACACTCTTTTATGCACTTAGGTGGCGTCACGTAGCACGTTAAGCTATCATTTGAGCGGGCAGCTGATTATAGTCTCTTGTATAACCCCTAATGACACCAACTTTGCCAGTACGAGACCCTTCCTTAATGAATAAAGGACAGAAGTGTATATAAAAGGGCTCGTTTTTCCGTGTTTTGACACAATAATACTGAGATCTAACACAGTAATGCCAAGGAAATGTACCGGGGAAGTTATTCAGAACCAATGAATTGTAAATAATGAAAGAAAAGTTGGTTAAAAAGTAACCAGCCAGTGAGCAGGAATTCGAACCTACTACCTTCCATTAACGCGTTCGATGCTTTAGCCACTGAGCTATCACAGCGGCCTTCACTTCATCCACTTTTTTGGGTTTACACGTGAATTTAGAAGTAGGAGGGTCAGTCAGTGCCATCTATAAGCCAAGCGACGAGTTTGAACCACTCTTTTAAGCACATATGTGGCGTCACGTAGAACTTGAAGTTATTATTACGAGCGGGCAGCTGATTATTATTCCCTGGTATACAACCTAATGACACCACGTCTGCCTGTATGAACCCTCGTTAATGAATAAGGGAAAGAAGTTTATACCTAAGGGCTCGTTTTTCCGTGTTCTGACACATATATTAAGATCTAACAGACAGTAATTGCCAAGGAATGTACAGGGGAAGTTATTCGAACCAATGGAATGTAAATAAGAAAGAAGAGTGAGTGAAAAATTAACCAGCCGTGAGCAGGAATCGAACCTACGACGTTCGGATAACGCGTTCGATGCTCTAACCACTGAGCTATCACATAGGCCTTCTCTCCATCCCATCCACGTTTTTGTGTTTATATATGAATTTGGAAGTAAGAGTGTCAGTCAGCGCCATCTATAGGCCAAGTGACGAGTGTGAAACATTCTTTTTTGCGCATATGGGGCGTCACGTAGCACGTGAACTTATTATTACGACCGGGCAGCTGATTATAGTCCTTGTATACAACCTAATGACACGAAGTCTGCCAGTACGAGGCCCTCGTTAATGAATAAGGGACAGAAGTGTATACCTAAGGACTCGTTTTTCCTTGTTTTGAGACAATATTAATGAGATCTAACAGACAGTAATGCCAAGGAATGTACAGGGGAAGTTATTAGAACCAATAGAATGTATGTAAGAAGGAAAAGTGGGTGAAAAAATAACCAGCCGTGAGCGGGAATCGAACCTTCGACATTCGAATAACGCGTTTTACGCTCTAACCACTGAGCTATCACAGCGGTCTTCCCTCATACACTTTTTTGGGTTTATATGTGTATTTAGAAGTAGGAGTGTCAGTCAGCGCCATCTATAAGCCAAGCGACGAGTTTGAAACACTCTTTTATGCGCATATGTGGCGTCAAGTAGCACGTGAACTTATTATTACGAGCGGGCAGCTGATTAATAGTCCCTCGTATACAACCTAATGACACCATGTCTGCCAGTACGAGACCCTCGTTAATTTATAAGGGAAAGAAGTGTATACCTAAGAGCAGGTTTTTCCGTGTTGTGACACAATTATAATGAGATCTAACACACAGTAATGCCAAGGAAAGTACAGGGGAGTTATTATAACCAATTGAATGTAAATAAGAAAGAAAAGTGCATGAAAAGGAACCAGCCGTGAGCAGGAATCGAACCTACTACCTTCTATAACGCGTTCGATGCTTTAACCACTGATCTATCACAGCGGCCTTCACTTCTTTCACTTCTTTGGGTTTATATGTGAATTTAGAAGTAGGAGTGTCAGTCAGCGCCATCTATAAGCCAAGCGACGAGTTTGAAACACTCTTTTATGCACTTAGGTGGCGTCACGTAGCACGTTAAGTTATCATTACGAGCGGGCAGCTGATTATAGTCTCTTGTATAACCCCTAATGACACCAACTCTCCAGTACGAGACCCTTCCTAATGAACAAAGGACAGAAGTGTATATAAAAGGGCTCGTTTTTTCATGTTTTGACACAATAATACTGAGATCTAACACAGTAATGCCAAGGAATGTACCGGGGAAGTTATTAGAACCAAAGAAATGTAAATAGGAAAGAAACGTTGGTGAAAAACTAACCAGCCGTGAGCAGGAATCGAACCTACTACCTTCCCTTAACGCGTTCGATGCTTTACCACTGAGCTATCACAGCGGCCTTCACTTCATCCACTTTTTTGGGTTTATACGTGAATTTAGAAGTAGGAGGGTTCGTCAGTGCCATCTATAAGCCAAGCGACGAGTTTGAACTCCTCTTTTATGCACATATGTGGCGTCACGTAGCACGTGAAGTTATTATTACGAGCGGGCAGCAGATTATTATTCCCTGGTATACAACTTAGTGACACCAGGTCTGCCTGTATGAACCCTCTTTAATGAATAAGGTAAAGAAGTTTATACCTAAAGGCTCGTTTTTCCGTGTTCTGACACATATTATTAAGATCTAACAGACAGTATTGCCAAGGAATGTACAGGGGAAGTTATTCGAACCAATGGAATGTAAATAAGAAAGAAGAGTGAGTGAAAAATTAACCAGCCGTGAGCAGGAATCGAACCTACGACGTTCGAATAACGCGTTCGATGCTCTAACCACTGAGCTATCACATAGGCCTTCTCTCCATCCCATCCACTTTTTTGTGTTTATGTATGAATTTGGAAGTAAGAGTGTCAGTCAGCGCCATCTATAAGCCAAGTGACGAGTGTGAAACATTCTTTTTTGCGCATATGGGGCGTCATGTAGCACGTGAACTTATTATTACGACCGGGCAGCTGATTATAGTCCTTGTATACAACCTAATGACACGAAGTCTGCCAGTACGAGGCCCTCGTTAATGAATAAGGGACAGAAGTGTATACCTAAGGACTGGTTTTTCCTTGTTTTGAGACAATAATAATGAGATCTAACAGACAGTAATGCCAAGGAATGTACAGGGGAAGTTATTAGAACCAATAGAATGTATATAGGAAGGAAAAGTGGGTGAAAAAATAACCAGCCGTGAGCAGGAATCGAACCTACGACATTCGAATAACGCGTTTTACGCTCTAACCACTGGGCTATCACAGCGGTCTTCCCTTCATACACTTTTTTGGGTTTATATGTGAATTTAGAAGTAGGAGTGTCAGTTAGCGCCATCTATAAGCCAAGCGACGAGTTTGAAACACTCTTTTATGCGCATATGTGGCGTCACGTAGCACGTGAACTTATTATTACGAGCGGGCAGCTGATTAATAGTCCCTCGTATACAACCTAATGACACCATGTCTGCCAGTAGGAGACCCTCGTTAATTTATAAGGGAAAGAAGTGTATACCTAAGAGCAGAATTTTCCGTGTTGTGACACAATTATAATGAGATCTAACACACAATAATGCCAAGGAAAGTACAGGGGAAGTTATTAGAACCAATTGAATGTAAATAAGAAAGAAAAGTGCATGAAAAGGAACCAGCCGTGAGCAGGAATCGAACCTACTACCTTCTAATAACGCGTTCGATGCTTTAACCACTGAGCTATCACAGCGGCCTTCACTTCATCCACTTTTTGGGTTTATACGTCAATTTAGAAGTAGGAGTGTCAGTCAGCGTCATCTATATGCCAAGTTACGAGTTTGAAACACTCTTTTATGCACATAGGTGGCGTCACGTAGCACGTTAAGTTATCATTACGAGCGGGCAGCTGATTATAGTCTCTTGTATACAACCTAATAACCCCAACTCTGCCAGTACGTGACCCTCCTTAATGAATAAGGGACAGAAGTGTATATAAAAGGGCTCGTTTTTCCGTGTTTTGACACAATACTACTGAGATCTAACACAGTAATGCCAAAGAATGTACCGGGGAAGTTATTAGAACCAACGAATGTAAATAGGAAAGAAAAGTTGGTGAAAAAATAACCAGCCGTGAGCAGGAATCGAACCTACTACCTTCCATTAACGCGTTCGAAGCTTTAACCACTGAGCTATCACAGCGGCATTCACTTCATCCACTTTTTGGGTTTATACGTCAATTTAGAAGTAGGAGGGTCCGTCAGTGCCATCTATAAGCCAAGCGACGAGTTTGAACCACTCTTTTATTCACATATGTGGCGTCACGTAGCACGTGAAGTTATTATTACGAGCGGGCAGCAGATTATTATTCCCTGGTATACGACTTAATGACACCACGTCTGCCTGTATGAACCCTCGTTAATGAATAAGGTAAAGAAGTTTATACCTGAGGGCTCGTTTTTCCGTGTTTTGACACATAATATTAAGATCTAACAGACAGTAATGCGAAGGAATGTACAGGGGAAGTTATTAGAACCAATGAATTGTAAATAGGAAAGAAAAGTGGCTGAAACATTAACCAGCCGTGAGCAGGAATCGAATCTATTGCCTTCCATTAACGCATTCGATGCTTTAACCACTGAGCTATCACAGCGGTCTTCACTTCATTCACTTTTTTGGGTTTATACGTGAATTTAGAAGTAGGAGGGTCAGTCAGTGCCATCTATAAGCCAAGCGACGAGTTTGAACCACTCTTTCATGCACATAGGTGGCGTCACGTAGCACGTTAAGTTATCAATACGAGCGGGCAGCTGATTACAGTTCCTTGTATACAACCTAATGACACCAACTCTGCCAGTACAAGACCCTTTTTAATGAATAAGGGACAGAAGTGTATATAAAAGGGCTCGTTTTTCCGTGTTTCGACACAATATTACTGAGATCTAACACAGTAATGCCAAGGAATGTACAGGGGAAGGTATTAGAACCAATGAATTGTAAATATGAAAGAAAAGTGGATGAAAAAGTAACCAGCCATGAGCAGGAATCGAACCTAATGCCTTCCATTAACGCGTTCGATGCTTTAATCACTGAGCTATCACAGCGGCCTTCACCTCATCCACTTTTTTGGGTTTATACGTGAATTTAGAAGTAGGAGGGTCATTCAGTGCCATATATAAGCCAAGCGACGAGTTTGAACCACTCTTTTATGCACATATGTGGCGTCACGTAGAACTTGAAGTTATTTTTACGAGCGGGCAGCTGATTATTATTCCCTGGTATACAATCTAATGACACCACGTCTGCCTGTATGAACCCTCGTTAATGAATAAGGGAAAGAAGTGTATACCAAAGGGCTCGTTTTTCCGTGTTTTGACACATAATAATGAGATCTAACAGACAGAACTGCAAAGGAATATACAAGGGAAGGTATTCAAACCAATGGAATATCAATGAGAAAAAAAATTTGGTGAAAAAATAACCAGCCGTGAACAGGAATCGAACCTGCGACCTTCGAATAACGCTTTCGATGCTCTAATCACTGAGCTATCACAGCGGCCTTCACTTTATCCACTTTTTGGTGTTTATATGTGAATTTAGAAGTAGGAGTGTCAGCCAGCGCCATCTATAAGCCAAGCGACGAGTGTGAAACACTTTTTATGCGCATATGTTGCGTCACGTAGCACGTGAACTCATTATTATGAGCGGGCAGTGAATAATAGTCCCTCGTATACAACCTAAGGACACCAAATCTCCCAGTACGAGACCCTTGTTAATTAATCAGAAAAGAAGTGCATACCTAAGAGCAGGTTTTTCCGTGTTGTGACACAATAATAATGAGATCTAACACATAGTAATGCCAAGGAATGTACAGAGGAAGTTATTAGAGCCAACGGAAAGTAAATCAGAAAGAAAGGTGGGTGAAAAATTAACCAGCCGTGAGCAGGAATCGAACCTACCTTCAATTAACGCGTTGGATGCATTAACCACTGAGCTATCACAGCGGCCTTCACTTCATCCACTTTTTTGGGTTTATACGTGAATTTAGAAGTAGGAGGGTCAGTCAGCGCCATCTATAAGCCAAGCGACGAGTTTGAAACACATTTTTATGCACATATGTGGCGTCACGTAGCACGTGAATTTAATATTACGAGCGGACAGCTGATTATAGTCCCTTGTATACAACCTAATGACACCAAGTCTGACAGTACGAGACCCTCGTTAATGAATAAGGGACAGAAGTGCATACCTAACGGCTGGTTTTTCCTTGTTTTGAGACAATATTAATAAGATCTAATAGACAGTAATGCCAAAGATTGTACAGGGGAAGTTATTAGAACCAATTGAATGTAAATAAGAAAGAAAAGTGCATGAAAAGGAACCAGCCGTGAGCAGGAATCGAACCTACTACCTTCTAATAACGCGTTCGATGCTTTAACCACTGAGCTATCACAGCGGCCTTCACTTCATCCACTTTTTTGGGTTTATATGTGAATTTAGAAGTAGGAGTGTCAGTCAGCGCCATCTATAAGCCAAGCAACGAGTTTGAAACACTCTTTTATGCACATAGGTGGCGTCACGTAGCACGTTAAGTTATCATTACGAGTGGGCAGCTGATTACAGTTCCTTGTATACAACCTAATGACACCAACTCTGCCAGTACGAGACCCTTTTTAATGAATAAGGGACAGAAGTGTATATAAAAGGGCTCGTTTTTCCGTGTTTTGACACAATATTACTGAGATCTAACACAGTAATGCCAAGGAATGTACAGGGGAAGTTATTAGAACCAATGAATTGTAAATAGGAAAGAAAAGTGGGTGAAAAAGTAACCAGCCGTGAGCAGGAATCGAACCTACTGCCTTCCATTAACGCGTTCGATGCTTTATTCACTGAGCTATCACAGCGGCCTTCACTTCATCCACTTTTTTGGGTTTATACGTGAATTTAAAAGTAGGAGGGTCAGTCAGTGCCATCTATAAGCCAAGCGACGAGTTTGAACCACTCTTTTATGCACATATGTGGCGTCACGTAGCACGTGAAGTTATTATTACGAGCGGGCAGCAGATTATTATTCCCTGGTATACGACTTAATGACACCACGTCTGCCTGTATGAACCCTCGTTATTGAATAAGGGAAAGAAGTTTATACCTAAGGGCTCGTTTTTCCGTGTTTTGACACATAATATTAAGATCTAACAGACAGTAATGCCAAGGAATGTACAGGGGAAGTTATTAGAACCAATGGAATGTAAATAAGAAAGAAGAGTGAGTGAAAAATTAACCAGCCATGAGCAGGACTCGAACGTACGACGTTCGAATAATGCGTTCACTGCTCTAACCACTGAGCTATCACATAGGCCTTCCCTCCATACAATTTTTGGGTTTATATGTGAATTTAGAAGTAGGAGTGTCAGTCAGCGCCATCTAAACGCCAAGCGACGAGTGTGAAACACACTTTTATGCGCATATGTGGCGTCACGTAGCACGTGAACTTATTATTATGAGCGGGCAGCTGCATAATAGTCCCTCGTATACAACCTAAGGACACCAAATCTGCCAGTACGAGACACTCGTTAATTAATAAGGAAAAGAAGTGTATACCTAAGAGCAGGTTTTTCCGTGTTGTGACACAATAATAATGAGAACTAACACACAGTAATGCCAAGGAATGTACAGGGGAAGTTATTAGAGCCAACGGAATGTAAATAAAAAAGAAAAGTGGGTGAAAATATAACCAGCCAGGAGCAGGAATCGAACCTACTACCTTCGATTAACGCGTTGGATGCATTAACCACTGAGCTATCACAGCGGCCTTCACTTCATCCACTTTCTTGGGTTTTTACGTGAATTTAGAAGTAGAAGTGTCAGTCAGCGCCCTCTATAAGCCAAGCGACGAGTTTGAAACACAATTCTATGCACATATGTGGCGTCACTTAGCACGTGAACTTATATTACGAGTGGGCAGCTGATTATAGTTCCTTGTATACAACCTTATCACACCAAGTCTGACAGTACGAGACCCTCGTTAATGAATAAGGGACAGAAGTGTATACCTAAGGGCTGGTTTTTCCTTGTTTTGAGACAATATTAATAAGATCTAACAGACAGTAATGCCAAAGATTGTACAAGTGAAGTTATTAGAACCAATTGAATGTAAATAAGAAAGAAAAGTACATGAAAAGGAACCAGCCGTGAGCAGGAATCGAACCTACTACCTTCTAATAACGCGTTCGATGCTTTAACCACTGAGCTATCACAGCGGCCTTCACTTCATTCACTTTTTTGGGTTTATACGTGAATTTAGAAGTAGGAGGGTCAGTCAGTGCCATCTATAAGCCAAGCGACGAGTTTGAACCACTCTTTCATGCACATAGGTGGCGTCACGTACCACGTTATGTTATCAATACGAGCGGGCAGCTGATTACAGTTCCTTGTATACAACCTAATGACACCAACTCTGCCAGTACGAGACCCTTTTTAATGAATAAGGGACAGAAGTGTATATAAAAGGGCTCGTTTTTCCGTGTTTTGACACAATATTACTGAGATCTTACACAGTAATGCCAAGGAATGTACAGGGGAAGTTATTAGAACCAATGAATTGTAAATATGAAAGAAAAGTGGGTGAAAAAGTAACCAGCCATGAGCAGGAATTGAACCTACTGCCTTCCATTAACGCGTTCGATGCTTTAGCCACTGAGCTATCACAGCGGCCTTCACTTCATCCACTTTTTTGGGTTTACACGTGAATTTAGAAGTAGGAGGGTCAGTCAGTGCCATCTATAAGCCAAGCGACGAGTTTGAACCACTCTTTTAAGCACATATGTGGCGTCACGTAGAACTTGAAGTTATTATTACGAGCGGGCAGCTGATTATTATTCCCTGGTATACAACCTAATGACACCACGTCTGCCTGTATGAACCCTCGTTAATGAATAAGGGAAAGAAGTGTATACCAAAGGACTCGTTTTTCCGTGTTTTGACACATAATAATGAGATCTAACAGACAGAACTGCCAAGGAATGTACAGGGGAAGTTATTAGAACCAATGGAATGTAAATAAGAGAAAGAAGAGTGAGTGAAAAAATTAACCAGCCGTGAGCAGGAATCGAACCTACGACGTTCGGATAACGCGTTCGATGCTCTAACCACTGAGCTATCACATAGGCCTTCTCTCCATCCCATCCACGTTTTTGTGTTTATATATGAATTTGGAAGTAAGAGTGTCAGTCAGCGCCATCTATAGGCCAAGTGACGAGTGTGAAACATTCTTTTTTGCGCATATGGGGCGTCACGTAGCACGTGAACTATTATTACGACGGGCAGCTGATTATAGTCCTTGTATACAACCTAATGACACGAAGTCTGCCAGTACGAGGCCCTCGTTAATAATATAAGGGACAGAAGTGTATACCTAAGGACTCGTTTTCCTTGTTGTGAGACAATATTAATGAGATCTAACAGACAGTAATGCCAAGGAATGTACAGGGGAAGTTATTAGAACCAATAGAATGTATGTAAGAAGGAAAAGTGGGTGAAAAATAACCAGCCGTGAGCGGGAATCGAACCTTCGACATTCGAATAACGCGTTTTACGCTCTAACCACTGAGCTATCACAGCGGTCTTCCCTCATACACTTTTTTGGGTTTATATGTGTATTTAGAAGTAGGAGTGTCAGTCAGCGCCATCTATAAGCCAAGCGACGAGTTTGAAACACTCTTTTATGCGCATATGTGGCGTCAAGTAGCACGTGAACTTATTATTACGAGCGGGCAGCTGATTAATAGTCCCTCGTATACAACCTAATGACACCATGTCTGCCAGTACGAGACCCTCGTTAATTTATAAGGGAAAGAAGTGTATACCTAAGAGCAGGTTTTTTCCGTGTTGTGACACAATTATAATGAGATCTAACACACAGTAATGCCAAGGAAAGTACAGGGGAGTTATTATAACCAATTGAATGTAAATAAGAAAGAAAAGTGCATGAAAAGGAACCAGCCGTGAGCAGGAATCGAACCTACTACCTTCTATAACGCGTTCGATGCTTTAACCACTGATCTATCACAGCGGCCTTCACTTCTTTCACTTCTTTGGGTTTATATGTGAATTTAGAAGTAGGAGTGTCAGTCAGCGCCATCTATAAGCCAAGCGACGAGTTTGAAACACTCTTTTATGCACTTAGGTGGCGTCACGTAGCACGTTAAGTTATCATTACGAGCGGGCAGCTGATTATAGTCTCTTGTATAACCCCTAATGACACCAACTCTCCAGTACGAGACCCTTCCTAATGAACAAAGGACAGAAGTGTATATAAAAGGGCTCGTTTTTTCATGTTTTGACACAATAATACTGAGATCTAACACAGTAATGCCAAGGAATGTACCGGGGAAGTTATTAGAACCAAAGAAATGTAAATAGGAAAGAAACGTTGGTGAAAAACTAACCAGCCGTGAGCAGGAATCGAACCTACTACCTTCCCTTAACGCGTTTCGATGCTTTACCACTGAGCTATCACAGCGGCCTTCACTTCATCCACTTTTTTGGGTTTATACGTGAATTTAGAAGTAGGAGGGTTCGTCAGTGCCATCTATAAGCCAAGCGACGAGTTTGAACTCCTCTTTTATGCACATATGTGGCGTCACGTAGCACGTGAAGTTATTATTACGAGCGGGCAGCAGATTATTATTCCCTGGTATACAACTTAGTGACACCAGGTCTGCCTGTATGAACCCTCTTTAATGAATAAGGTAAAGAAGTTTATACCTAAAGGCTCGTTTTTCCGTGTTCTGACACATATTATTAGATCTAACAGACAGTATTGCCAAGGAATGTACAGGGAAGTTATTCGAACCAATGGAATGTAATAAGAAAGAAGAGTGAGTGAAAAATTAACCAGCCGTGAGCAGGAATCGAACCTACGACGTTCGAATAACGCGTTCGATGCTCTAACCACTGAGCTATCACATAGGCCTTCTCTCCATCCCATCCACTTTTTGTGTTTATGTATGAATTTGGAAGTAAGAGTGTCAGTCAGCGCCATCTATAAGCCAAGTGACGAGTGTGAAACATTCTTTTATGCGCATATGGGCGTCATGTAGCACGTGAACTTATTATTACGACCGGGCAGCTGATTATAGTCCCTTGTATACAACCTAATGACACGAAGTCTGCCAGTACGAGGCCCTCGTTAATGAATAAGGGACAGAAGTGTATACCTAAGGACTGGTTTTTTCCTTGTTTTGAGACAATAATAATGAGATCTAACAGACAGTAATGCCAAGGAATGTACAGGGGAAGTTATTAGAACCAATAGAATGTAATATAGGAAGGAAAAGTGGGTGAAAAATAACCAGCCGTGAGCAGGAATCGAACCTACGACATTCGAATAACGCGTTTTACGCTCTAACCACTGGGCTATCACAGCGGTCTTCCCTTCATACACTTTTTTGGGTTTATATGTGAATTTAGAAGTAGGAGTGTCAGTAGCGCCATCTATAAGCCAAGCGACGAGTTTGAAACACTCTTTTATGCGCATATGTGGCGTCACGTAGCACGTGAACTTATTATTACGAGCGGCAGCTGATTATAGTCCTCGTATACAACCTAATGACACCATGTCTGCCAGTACGAGACCCTCGTTAATTTATAAGGGAAAGAAGTGTATACCTAAGAGCTCGTTTTTCCGTGTTGTGACACAATATAATGAGATCTAACACACAGTAATGCCAAGGAAAGTACAGGGGAAGTTATTAGAACCAATTGAATGTAAATAAGAAAGAAAAAAGTGCATGAAAAGGAACCAGCCGTGAGCAGGAATCGAACCTACTACTTCTAATAACGCGTTCGATGCTTTAACCACTGAGCTATCACAGCGGCCTTCACTTCATCCACTTTTTGGGTTTATACGTGAATTTAGAAGTAGGAGTGTCAGTCAGCGCCATCTATAAGCCAAGCGACGAGTTTGAAACACTCTTTATGCACATATGTGGCGTCACGTAGCACGTTAAGTTATCATTACGAGCGGGCAG
>WOVY01008852.1:0-21537 GCA_013436015.1 Rhipicephalus annulatus | reverse complement strand
TTGATCCCGCGACCTGCGGGTCAGCAGCCGAGTACATTAGCCGCTAGACCACCGCGGCGGGGTAAAAGAAATAGAACTGCCGAAAACCCTTTTATTCATTTATCATAGCAATAGCGAACTTTGTCGGTTCGTTTCGCAGTTGATATTTGTGCTTTTACGGTGCACTTATTTACGAAATCAGTGTACTTGGTAGATGGCGTTGTTCTTTAAAAATGTATCTGCAACCTCGTGAGTATTCTTTGCACTTCACCGCGATATAAATTTCGAAAATAAACATCGCCTGCATATATGTTAATTATTTTTCAATTACCGTGAATGTTTATTTGGGATGAGGTAGTTTTTCAAAGTCGCGTAGTGTTTTTGTTCGCGTTTTTTTCTTAGGCTAAAAAGTACGTTAACTTTAATTGGCTTGTCAAGCATCGTTAAGCGTCGAAATTGTGTATCAAACATATGTCGATTCATCCTAAAGTTATTATGTGAAATTAGTTTTTACAAAAACATTTTTATTTCGTTAATTTTCCCTATTAAAGTGAAAGACGTTTTCCACCATTCTGCGATAAAAACATACCGTGGTTCGGGTATCTAATGTGGTACAATGGGTTAATTAAGTATGTATATGACCAGTTCAGGACCTCTCCATCGATAATATATGCGCTTCAGATCAGATGCACTTCACTCAGAAAAAGAATTATGCCGCAAACGTAGTCACAAAAAAAAGAACAAAAGGCACAAACTCGCTACCCGGTTGAATATGCGGCAAGCTTTATACTCATCTTCCGACTCACCGCACACAAAACTTGAGCAGACGACCTGTACGGGTCGGCTATCGCTCGCGCTAATGTGCGTTACAGAGCAGCTTCGACGAAGGGCGAACTCCGCTTGAGTTAAAAAGCGTTGCTGCAATAACGGGTGAGACCTAATGAAGGGATCACTGTAAAAAGTGAAAAACAATGGCGCGCAGGTGTGCCAACTATCAGGTTCTATATCACGCATATATCAACAGCCTCTGCTGATAGCGGCATCCATTTTTACCGAGCAGACGCGATTCGAGAGGTGCCGCGCGTCGTTCAAACCATTGTGAAGCTCGCACGTCATTCCGTTTTCTTCAGTTTCGTCATCTGCTGTGGAGCACACTTGTCTGCGGGTATATATAATTAGGTGGAGTGTCGTACATGTACTTCACGTTGCGGCTGCTTTGTACTTCCTTTTTCTCTGTACAGACAGACATGGTAGTGGTTTGGGTATAGGGAAGGACGCGTATATCTGCGATGCGCAGGGGAAGGTTGGCGTGTAAGGCAAAGTAAATAAGTATAGATAGGTGAGAGCGGAAAGTCCACCGCCTTAATTCTCAAGATGCGCTAGCGCACATCACCGCCGATCGCTTGTTTGGTCACCTCTAGCTTCCATACGTAACAGAAAACAGGTGGACGCGCCTGTTCGCCCTTGGGAATTAATCCTTTCTTCTGCGTGGAAGGCGGACTCGAGGAGAGATATGAGAATGAAGGGGGAGGAGGGAGTGATTTTCAAATGAAAAGAAGAGAAAAGTGAGCCCCGTAACTGTCTCTCAGAGGGAGGACACCTCAACAGTAGCTCACGAGGGTTGGGCGTGGAGAAGCTATTAAAAGAATAGGATTAAAAGGTAAAGAGATAGAGAGAGAGGAAGGGGAGAGTGATGTCCAGGAGAGCGAACGACGGAAGAAAGGAGAAGACAGGAAAGATGGACGTAGTTGCAGTAGTCCGAGGACGGGGCATCACTGGCGAGAGCTCTTGTCGGCGTCAGAAAATAGCGTAGGACAAGTCCAGTAAGCCAGACCTATGCGGTCGCCGAAGATCGGCGTCAGGAAATGACGTAGGGACAGCCCAGTCTGCCAGAACTACGCTAATGTCGGAGATCGGGAGCGCACAACTGGTCGGCACGAAATCTAGCGAGTGAGTGGAGAAAAAGAGAAGTTGCTGTTGGACACCTGTAGCATCCCAAAGAAAAGACAAGTGTACTCCCTCTGTTCAACACTTGGTTGTTTTTGCAAGTAACAAAGCGCGACCGTGCGCAGCCTACCATCATTCTTGCTAGCTCACCACAACATCATGTCAAGGTCACCACAATATCATGTCAATACACGTTCTTATCAACGACGTGCTAACCGAAGTTTACCCCTGCAATCGATGATGATGAAGTGCCATTCATTGAAGACAGCCTGCCTGTCTACATTACCGCAGGTACGTTCAAATAATGTTATGAATATACACAATAGTGTGCGTATTCAAACTTTCTTAGCGCTCAGATATACTGTTTTTCTAATGCAGATGGCATGCCAGTCCGCTTTGATACGGTCGCGGTGGTTGCTGGCGCCGCATGACTCACCGAAAGGCAGGCGGGGGATGCTGCTCCGCATCACTCTCCATATTGGCACATGGAGTATGCTCCCGCGCTGCATTACTGTCCCGAACGGCACCTAGATGATGCTGCACCACATAGCTGTCCAGAACGGCTGACGGAAGAGCTGTGGCCCGAAGCTCAAGTTTCATGCTTAGTTGCAATGGTAAAAAAATATCAGATGGATATCAGAATTAAGAACAAACTAAGAAGCAAATATTTTAGGATTAAATCAACTTAGGAATTGAAAACTCAGTTCTCCCAAACCAAGCAGAAAACAAATAGAAGGCTCTCCAAAAGAAGCGCCGCCTGGTAAAGTAACATAACAACATTCCTGGAAATGACCAGAAATTTGCGAATTTGAAGTATAAGATCAATTTTGAAAACTTTTTCTTTTATGCTTGGCAATAGGATGAACCTAGATCATGTTATTGTTGTCACGTTCTGCAGATATGTTATTTTGATATGTAACTTAAAGTTTACAGTAAGCATGTTTGTTTCTGTTTATTCTCTTGTTGCAATTCTTTTTGTAGATGAGCGTATAGGATAGAATTGGGCTAGATGCCAATGGGATCATTTTTTTCGGCACAATGTCAATAGGAAGTTTACTTCATATTGCTTTTCAGGCAGCTGGCCGAGGTCCTGGAGCGGCAACACCGAATAAATTCTGTGTACGTCACAGGGCAAGACGTCGACGAGTGCAAAGGTATGTTACATTTATTCTTCACATTTTTTCTTAAGGTAGCGAATTGTTTTTATATGCTTAGGCAAGTGCCAGGATGCTATGCGACATAAATTTCTTAACATTAACAGTATGATACTTTGAGGGTTTCCACTTTGTGCTAAGATATTCTTATGAAGATCAAAAACGCATGATTGCAATAAAGCAAACCCTTTATTCACAACAGATACAAATGAACAGATTTCCAATAATTCTTGTCTTCAGGTGCTAGAAAGTGTAACAAGGCTGCATTTGTGGGCTCGCACAATATTCGTTTAGAATATCAGAGAGAATCAATACGGAATTAGACCAATACACTTCCTTCTCGAGTCATTCGAAGGTCATACACATTACCATCCACACAAAAATAGAGTCACCAAAGCAATATATTTATCCTAAGATTCTTCCAGCTTGCAATGTACAAAGACTTTTGGAGAAAACTACCACAACTACAAACTTGTTATCTCAATTATTAAAAAACGGCATCATATGTATATGTTGGCCACATGTAGGCTGCGTGCAAGCTTTCAATCCTACTTTAAAATATTTACAGCAATGTTTGTATCGCAGCAACAATTATTTATTTGTCATTTTGATATTTGAAGTATGTTCGTGCAGCATGGCAGAGTGAATGCTTTACGCATACTCAAATTTTCGAATATATTTAATTGGCACTGTTGCATTTTTCACTGATAAATACCATGATCTTAGTGTATATCAAGGCAGTATTCTTATTGCAAAAACAGCGTGATGGCAGTAGGTTTTTTGGCACTGGTACGCGCTGCGGATACACTGGTACACGCTTGTTATCACTGGTACTTCGCTCAGCACACTGGAAAAAATCGGAGTCACACTGGTAGGGGCGCAGGCTCAACCGCTGTGATGCTGGTGGCCACTGCGAAGCGCTGGAAGCGCTGGAATTTTCGCTGCGAAGAGCTGGTGAATACTGGAGCACGCATCGTTTTCTACCAGTGCAGCGTGCACGTCATTGTAGCATATGCCGTGGTATGTTTCGGTGTCGTTCAATATAAAACACTTGATTCGACGGCATGGAGAGATGCTACCCTGACGGATACCAAGGACACATTATTTTTTCGGCGAACCTACGTATCGCAGCAATTATAATGCATCTTTTTCGCTAATGCCCCCGCGTAAACCGACCATAATCACATCGTTTGTATAATGTTGTAACGGCTCCAATTTGCTCTGTTTTTAAGCCTGGAGCGGCACGCCACTCCTAACAGAAACAGGACATTGTGTTTGCCGCAAAGTTGACAAAACGTAAATGAGGTCTGTCGATCGCCTCGCAAGGTTTCCCAGCGGAAGCGAGAAAAAAAGCGGCCGTTCTATTCCGCCCACAAGGCATAAATGTATGTCTGCCCATGCTTTTCCTTCTACTTACTTCAGGTAAGAGTTAGAGATCTTCTGAAGCTCAAACGCAGAATCTTTAATCATACTAAGTCACCGCGTCGAGAGTGGTTCTTACCCAGTGCCCGGCCCAGCGAGCATTAAACCTGTCGTACCGGCTGCGTTCGTATGTTACGGATGCTTCTTGTTCGTGTACACAAAAGTTTAAAGTGTGACCATAACTGTAAAGTATAGTTTAGACATCCAAGAACCTAAATAAACTAATTTGTCTTGTGTCGACGTTCACCCAAGGAGCGCTGACGATCGAACGTCGCGCTTTCAGCTACGCCTGCTGTCATCGAAAGCTACCGGCAGCAACTTACCGGTTCTTCTCTGACTATTATGTACCAACACGCAATTTTCAGTTGGTAATTTGGTACGCCTTCGTGAACCAACTCTCCAGCATACGTCTTCGGCGGATTAAATTGGTATTTTTATGGGTGTCTTTTTTTAAGTGTTAGTATTGATATAACTGCATATAACTGTACACTGGCACGCCCGCTGCATACTGCCAGCGGAGGCCAAACGGCTGTCACTCGGCATCGCCACTCCGTAAAGTCATTTCTGGCATTTATTAACCTTCCATTTATTTCAGTACAGTTTGGGTAAACAGTTAGAAGCGTGGCAAAGCTCAAATGCAGAACTTCAAACATCGCAAATCAGCTGCTTCGAGAGCAGCCTTATCCAATGCCCCGTCCCAGCGAGGCATATATCAGACGAACGGATGGAAAAACTTTATTTTAAAAGAAAGGAAACCCTGCACGGTTACCGGCCCGGGCTCAGGCCACCCCGGTGTTTTGTGCGGTGAGGCGTAGCCTTTTCACCGCTGTCCGGGCCTGCTGGATTACCCACAGTTGGTCGTGCAGGTCTGAGCTAGTCAGCGCACTTAGCCAACGCTCCTCGAGAAGCCGTGCCCGGTCGCTTGGGTGTACATGCTGCCGGTGCTTTTTATTTTAAGTAGGCACAATTCTGAAGTGTAAGAAAGACCTTAAAGTTGTGTTTAGACACACTTGAGCCTAAATCAACCATTTTCCGCGTGTGTGGGGCCCGCGCAAGGAGCGGCGACGACCGATTTGTCGTACTTTCAGCAACGTAGGCTGTCACCGAAAGCTTCTTTTGAGCGCAGGCGCCGGTACTTCTCAGATTCGTATGTAGGAATACGCAATTTTCAGTTGGTAGTTTGACACGCGTTAGTAAACTAACATACTGGCATACTTTTTCACCGGATTTCATAAGTCTTTTCTTCAGCGGTTTCTCAATTGCAGGTATCGATATAACTGCAAGTATGTAACCTGGCATGCCGTACTTGTAGTGCCACATCGTCTCTTGTGCGAAACATAGCTCAGTATCCACTTCTGTGCGTGGATATCAACCGAACAAGACATTTTTATTCTGTACATGCTCACCAGTAGAAAACTCGAGAAGCAAACTATCAAAGAAAAAAACTATCGGGAGCAACAGCTGATAATCTGTGGCGGCTCCTCCAATCAATTTGAGATTTTTCAGAGTTAAGATGTGGATGCTTCAAAAACATTGCGCTCGCTATCACATGTCATTCGGTGCCCAGAAGCCGTTCGTCACTATCGAATCAAGATACAATTGTTATTTGGAAAGGATCATTGTGTCAAACTTGACTGTGCGACTTGTAAACATGAAGTGGAACGGCACGTTCTTCGGATAAATAGTCATTTTACAACCCCCATAAGCATGCTCTGGCATGGCGTCATGGGGCTTTTTTAATTTTGAATTTTTTTATTTTCATTGTGAATGAGCGCTAGTTTACTATATATATATATCTATATATATATATATATGGCTAACGAGCACCCCCGTTTAACACCGTGAAGCCATTTTGCGCAGAGTGCTGGGACGCTGCAGCTGTGCTTTGAGGCACTGGTACCAGCACCATAGTGTGCTCATCATCAGGCATGGCGCTGGACCCTGGTACCCAATGGCGCTGGTTTTTATAATAGGGGTGTGTGAATGAGTGTTTTACAATTACGCTTGCATGAGTATTCAGCACAAAAGGCTTTTTCTTTTGAAAAGGTTTCTTCGTCTTGCATTTTGCCGCCAGTGCCCAGTCAGCTGCGCCAAGCCCCGGATGCCAGCAGGAGAAAGTTCGCTGCCCAGCACGAGCACGGCCACTGAAGAGGAAGTGCACCCTACAAGCCTTTTGCAGCCTGTGGGCGCAGACCTGGAGGTGGAGTTGCAACAGGAAGGGCAACAAGATAAGCAACAGGAGGAGCAGCAGCAGGCACAGCAACAGCAAGAGCGGCAGGAGCAGCAACAGGATCTTCCAGCCAAGCGACAGAAGCAATTAAGACCCGAACCAGGCCCTGATTGATGGCTTTTAGATTATTTGAAAGCTGTCGAGGGGAACAGAGAAAGGCACCAGACAGAGCGCATAGAGGCAGAAGATAGGCGTCACTGGAAAAAATCTTTTTGTTGCAGCGTGCTTAGCAAGATCTTTTTTAGAACAGGAGCAAGAGCAATCTTTTCCTGATGACGATTAGCCTTTTGTAAAAAACATTTCACTAGCCTTCTATAAAAAACTCTGTAAAATGCGTGGAAAATAATAATATCTTATATTGTCTTTTAAATAGTTTATTCTGAGTTTCCATCGTCTTATCTTTGTGTGTATCCTCTTTCTTAAATAACGTCTTTTCTTACTTTTCTTAAATAACGTCTTTTCTTTCATCGTCTTTTCTTCTTTTTTCGGCGTTTGTGTAATTAAGAGTCCGTCATATATTGCTTGCCCCCGCCTAATGTAATGCCTCCGGGCCCTTAAAGCTTCAATAAATGAATTGAAATGAAATGAAACCCAAGTGATGTATTCTTTCAAAATGTATAGTTTTTTATGCTTAATTTTTGTGCTCTAGAGTAAAGTGCCGTAACTATTTCTTGTAAAGTGCCATCACTATTATATCTATATTTTTCTGTTTTAGCTGTTTATACAGGGAATGGCTAAAATTTGTGAACACTTGTTAATTTTTTCTACCACTGTTACAGCGCAAATGGGGCTGAATTTATCAATAAATAAATTTTACAGCTTTGAAATATATTTCTTCTGTAAAAGCCCTTTCATTTCACGTGTGTGTTTTAGTTTGATTCATTCCTCTTTTAGCATGAATTGTTGTAGTGTTGTTTGTGGAATTACGTTGTGATATTGTAAATATTGTTGCAATGAAGCTTTCTACGTACGATTCTGATTCTTCATGTTGTTTGCACTTTCCTTTCTGTTCGTATCTCTTACCCTGTAATAAACATCCAGTTGTAGAAACTGATTATCGTAGTATGCATTTCATGGTAAATGTCATTCCTTGGCTTAGTTTGTAGCCCCTTTAAAGCTTTACCTGTGTTGCAGCTTTAGCACATGCACCTGCATTGAGGAGAAAAAAACTGATAGCCATGCCTGCTCAGAAACTCTATGAGGTAACAAACTGCTGATGTACATATGTGGGTGTGTGCACCACACCACACATATACAATAAGTTCAAAAGCATTTATTGAAGTTATTGAGCATACAAATATGTAAGGCAACATAGAAAGAACAATGTAAGTGCTTTCTCCTCCAATTAGAAGAGGATTGATGCACCACACCATACATACACACTAGGTTCAAAAACATTTTATTGCAGTTATTGAGCGTCCGAATAGGTCAGGCTACACAAAAAGAACAATATAACTGTTTTTTTACTTTGAATAGAAGAGGATGCATTCTATATTTTTTTTTTCAACTGGTGGTGAAAAGAAAGTCAGCCACGCACTTGGCTTAAAGTAGTCACGTTTGGTTCTTGCTTCCTGCATGAAGCTAGTTACATGAACCTATAGTTGTATATGACATAATGTAGAGTCTGCAAAGCAATGTATTTTATAGGTACTGTATGGAAAGTTACGATTAAAAATTCGCAGAGTACCAGACTTAATACGAACTTGTACAATCACACATTACAGATTTTTCATGTTGTAGTTGGAGGCTAAAACTGTTCTGACCCCATGGGGTCCTTCAAATGCACGTGAAGTGTGTTTACTGAAGTATTCTTGGTATCTGCAACCAATATGTTAAAAGCAGTCTGTATTGAAAACGAATTTAAACAGTATACATAACAAAAAGGTGTACCATAAAAAATCAAAATAACTTTGAGTACAAACAAGAGCATGTGTGATGGAACAATCACCAAGTGTACATGTGTATGAAAAGAAGGAAACACATAAAAATAGAGAAATGCTTGTTTTTTAAACTTACTAGTATTTGTGTATTCTGATACGCTAAGAGCATTCCTTAGTATTATATTGTCATGGTGTAGCGAGAGCAAAAGACAGAAACAACTTGCGACTGTGAAACAGTGATTTTCAGAATCAACTGAACAGCGAAGGAATGCCTTCATCTTCCTTTTTCCCACCTCCTGTCCTGCTACGCGAAGTATGCGAAACACCTCCATCGTCATCCTTTTTTATATATATGCACGTGCCACTTGCTCCTCCTTATAAGCTTCGCCCCGATGCTACAGGAAAACGCAGTCAATCACTTACATATGGCTTCATGCATACCACATGTACAAGCTCAGACCATTGTGGTTGACGCCTAGTGTAAGAGGGACTGTCGGGACGACCATGCAGATGACGTCACTTTTTTTCGCAATACTGTACACGGTCCCAAGTATCGCCTTAAGAGTTTCTCGGACAGTCCACGTCTTCATATTGTTGTCCAAACCCACACTCGGTCACCGGCTTTGTTGGTTACTGCTCTCCGGTGGGCATTGTAGTGACCTGCGTCGTTATGTTGTCGCTGCTAGATTCTCAGCCTGCGATGACTAAATTGATCCGCGCGATCTCTATATATGTCGGCACCCGTGTCATTGTTGTCCCATTCATGTGGTAACATGCAATCTAGCATTGTCCGTACCTCCGTTCGTGAACAAGGCTGAATGGAGTCATGTGAGTCGTTTCTTGCTTGGCTGTATTGTACTCGAACGTAATATAGGGCAAGATTGGTATCCCAATGTCTATGTGAAACGTCCAAGTATATCGACAGCATATCTTCAATTTTCTTGATCAGGCCTCTATCAGTCTGTTCGTCTGCGGGTGGTATACATTGGTCTTAGGATGACTCGTTCCACTTAAACATCAAGACGTGCTCAAAAAGAGGCCGCCATGAATGCAGGCCCGCGGCCTGTTCTCAGAACGTTTGGTCACCATGTCGCAGTACAACAATTTCTATGGAAATTTTGGCTACCTCCGCTGCTGTGCTTCGTTGGATAGCCTTCCTTTAGGCGTACCGCGTAAATTAATTCCTCACGATGATAACCCAGCGGCTCCCTGCAGCAAAAGTAGGGAGCGGACCTAAGATGTCCATTCCGATCTGATCGAATGGTCTACTCGAGAGCTGAACAGGTTGCCCCAGGCTGGCTGGTTTTGTCGGAGGAGACTTCACTGGCAGCCCAAACAAGTACGAATGCGTTGCTTCACGGCAGCGGTTAGCCTTGGCCAGTAATATCTTTGCTGAACTCTCGCAAATGTCCGCGTGTAGCCTAAGTGACCACAAGTCAAGTCACTGTGATAAGCTTGTAGCACTTCAGTGCGGAGAGCTGCCGGGATGACAAGCAAGTAGGGAGATCCAATGGACGAAAAATCCCTTTTGTATATGACACTGTTTCGTACGGAAAATGACAATACTCTTGCAAAAACTCTGGGTGCACTCAGAGATCACCCTTCCCAGTAATTAATCAAACCAAGCAAGTCAGAGCCGTAACGTTGTTGTTGGACGATGGTAGATGTATCAAGGGCCCCAAGAAATGCAGTTTCACTCTCATGAGGTAGGGAAGCTGACTGTATTGGTGATCGGGGCAGGCAGTCGGCGTCCATATGTCACTTCCCAAACTTGTGTTTGACCGTCATATCAAACTCTTGCAGCCTAGTGCTTCAAACGCGCTCATCGGCCGGTGGGATCTTTTAGATTAGTTTACCAGCAGAGTGATGGTCACTAATAACTTTGAAGTGCCGGCCATACAAGTACGGGCGAAATTTCATTACTGCCCATACTATGGCAATGCATTCTTTCTCTGTGGTTGACTAGTTAGCCTCTGCGCGTGTTAGCGTACGCTTTGCGTAGGCGATCACTCTTTCTGGGTCCTCTTGCCGTGCACAAGCAGAGCCCCCAGACACACATTGATAGCGTCTGTGTGAGGCATCGTCGTGGCTTCTTCGTCGAAGTGGGCAAGCACCGGGGGCGCTTGAAGACGTTGACGCAAGTAATTAAGGGCAGCCTCCTGTTCTTCGTTCGACTCAAAGGCAACGTCGTCTCTCGTGAGACGAGTCAGTGGCGACGTGATGCGAGCGGAGTCTGCGGTAAACCGGCGATAATGGGCACAAAGACCAAGGAAGCGCCTGAAAGCCTTCTTATTCAAGGGTACTGGGAACTGTGCGGTGGCGGCAGTTTTCGCAGAATCGGGTCGGATGCCTCGTTGCTGACGACGTGACCAAGAAACTGATGTTTTTGAAAACAGAAATGACACTTTTCTGGTTTCAATGATAGGCCCGCGGATCATATGGCACATATGATCCGCGGGGCCTAGCTTTGTTCAGCGGTGGTGGTGGCGGGCGGACGCTCGGGAGACTGACTTCTTCTAATCTTGCAGGAAACCACACGGGCCTCCCACGCTTCGTGCAGACCCCGAGCTGTCCCAAAAGGAACAGGCCAACCTGGAAACATCGTTTTTCATCTCTGAGGGGAGGCAACTCAGGGTTTCGAGTTCTTCGGATTTGACAGCTCTGGAACTTTGACAGTGCTGACACTACGTGGGCCTCGCAATCTTCGTGACGTCATCGAGCTGTGTAAAAGAACGAAGCGCATCAGATACCATCGCATTTGTTCAGCGGTGGTGGTGGCGGGCGGACGCTCGGGAGACTGACTTCTTCTAATCTTGCAGGAAACCACACGGGCCTCCCACGCTTCGTGCAGACCCCGAGCTGTCCCAAAAGGAACAGGCCAACCTGGAAACATCGTTTTTTCATCTCTGAGGAGAGGCAACTCAGGGTTTCCGAGTTCTTCGGATTTGACAGCTCTGGAACTTTGACAGTGCTGACACTACGTGGGCCTCGCAATCTTCGTGACGTCATCGAGCTGTGTAAAGAAGAACGAAGCGCATCAGATACCATCGCATTTGTTCAGCGGTGGTGGTGGCGGCGGACGCTCGGGAGACTGACTTCTTCTAATCTTGCAGGTTAGTTACAAGCCTTAACATTTCTTCTCTGTTGTGCCGCCTACCACCACCACAAAATCGCTTTTTCGTTTGTCGTCGTTTTGCTTTGTGGGAGCTGCGTGATTTGAAGTGTTGTACATTTCGGGTGTGTACTGAGAATGGCAGCTTCTGCCTTGTGTTTAGTGTGCAAAGAGGCACTTCCCGATCCCGGCAGTTGCCCAATGTGCTCCGAATGTAGCTACGGTTATCACATTGGACCATGCTCAGGAGTAACAAAGTCTGCTTTTAAGACAGGCGACGAGGCAGTAAAAAAAGCATGGAAATGGTCAAGCATGTGTCTATTCTAGCTGCACGTGCGAACGGCCGGCAGCGGGAAGTTGCAGCTGCAGCAGACATCTGACACTGGAAAAATACTGGCTGAAATAAATCGCAAGTTGTCGGAGATACCCACCATCAAAAGCAGAATAGATCAACTAATGCAACTGAAGGACACAGTCCAAAATATGGAACAATCTGTTAAACACTTGTCAGAGCAGTATGACGAGGTACTCATCGAGATGAGAAAGCAATCATGTGAAATAGCTACTCTAAAGAAAAGAGTTGAAAAGGCTGAAAGCAGCAATGACCCTCTGGAAATTCAGAAGCTGCGACAGCATCTCAACTACTTAGAGCAATATAGCCGCCGTCAAAAATTTGGAAATTCATGGTATCCCCCATAGCCAAGGCGAACAGTTGCTCGGTAAACTGAATAACCTGGCGAAACAGTTAAACCTTGCCGAGCTCACGCCAGCTAATATTGACGGCTTGCACAGGCTTCCGCCCAAGCCAGGTAAAGAACCAGCGGTGCTCGTTCGCTTTGTATCGTGCGCTACACGGAATGAATGGATGGCAAAGAAAGGCTATTTGAAGTCTTTAAAATCGGATTGTCTATTTCTTGGATAATCTGACGGCAGAAACAGGAAGCTTTTGTGGCTAATGAGGGCTAGGGCGCAAGAAAAGCACTATCAGTTTGTTTGGCAGAAAGAAGGAGGGATGTTTGTGCGTAAGGCACAGGGCGAGCGAGCGATCCGCATTGAATGTCAAACCGACTTAGATAAGATACAATAAGCTACTGATCAGTTTGTGACGTGTCTTTCTGTGTTCGCGTACTTTTTTTTTTCCTTTTTTCTACGATGAAAGAATCATCTAGCATAAGCTATTATAACAGCTCTATTTTCAATTCTACCTTGCGGAGTCATTCCTTAAAGCCGAGTGATCATTTGTCTATTTTTCATGTAAATAGCAGAAGCTTGAGTGGTAAGGTCATGGAATTAGAAACAGCTCTGGAGGCACTAGACCATAATTTGATATTCTGGCATTTACAGAGACGTGGTTTTCGTCGGTTTCAGATGTCAATTTTCTTGATGGTTACAAGTGTGAAAGTGTCTACAGGAAAGGTCGTCGAGGAGGCGGTTGTTCACTTTATATCAGAAATAACCTGAACTACTTTGTTCTCGCTGAATTTTCAGCTGTTAACGATGATTATGAGTCAATTGCTGTCAAATGTTGTAGTAACCCGTGATTGCGGCTATCTATCGCCCCCCTTCTGGTGATTTCATGAATTTAGTTTGTCTGTTAGCAAGATTCTTGAGTACGCTACCATGACAGGTCTGTCGGTTGTTCTGATTGGTGATTTTAATATAAATTTATTAATATCCAATTCTCAAACACAACGTTTTAAAGATGTCATAGAGTCATTTCATGTTCTAACACTATAAATCGGGCCACTAGAATAACACCAGATACAGAAAGCTTAATTGACTTGTGCATAACAAATCATGATAGCGCTGATGTATTTCAGGAATTCTCACTTTCGATATTAGTGATCATCTGCCAATCTTTGTTTTCGTTCCGCGCCCCAAAAGTAAAAACTGTCATGCACGCAGTGCTCCATTTTTTAGAAGAAATTTTAATAATGGGGCACTGAATGCATTTAGGTCATTGGTCGATAATATAGATTGGACAGATGTATACAACGAGAAAGATCCGAATTTATCCTACAATTTATTTTTGCAGAAAGTTAAGCACTCGTATGACTCTGCTTTTCCACTACATTTAGTTAAAGGTAATCGAAAATCTAGAAAACCATGGGTTACCCGTGAGTTATACCACAGAATTAGAATGAGGGACAGATTATTTGACACTTTCATTCGTGTAAAAGACGAAACAATTCTCCGGGAATATAAAAAGCTCAGGAATAAGCTCAATTCGGATCTTCGGAAAGCTCGCACTCAATATTACCAAGATGTGTTTGCGTCGATATCAGGTGACCCCAAAAAAATATGGGCTACAATTCGTAAACTCAAAGGCAGCTCAAATATTATGATCCCTAGCACACTTATGTTGATGATGTGGAATATACCAGTACTCCACTGGTGAACAAATTTAATGATCACTTTTTGCATGCTGGTATTGCAAATAATCCTGGTACTAACAATCTTACAAATGATCTATTTGGATATATATCATCTCACAGTACCAACTCCATATTTCTGTCTCCGTGCACTGCAGATGAAATTTGTAAATTAATCAAATCTTTGAAAACAGATAGCGCAGCCGGATATGATGAAATCAAAGCGAGACCAATTATTCATGTTGCTGATATACTATGTGCCCCGCTTTGTCACATATGTAATAGAGGCGCTATCTACCGGGATCTTTCCTGCTAGTATGAAAATAGCCAAAGTTGTAGTCTTGCATAAAGGTGGATCCTTGAATGATCTGAATAACTACAGGCCCATATCTGTGCTACCTCTTTTTTCTAAAGTATTAGAATTAGTTGTAAAGTTTAGGTTAACCCAATTCTTGGATGAAAAGCGGGCACTTGTTGACAATCAATTCGGCTTTCGCAAGAATAAATCAACCGAGGAGGCACTGCTGAGTGTTAAAGAAGAAATAATTGAAATTTTGAAAACAGGTTATTTACTGTTGGAGTTTTTCTTGACTTCAGGAAAGCTTTCGACTCTATAAAGCAATCACATTTTGTTTCAAAAACTTCCCGAATATGGAATTAGAGGCGTTACCTTAGAACTGATAAAGAGTTATTTTTCAGATAGATTTCAATTTGTAAGTCTTAATAACATAAGCTCAGAGATGAAGCAAATAATGTGCGGCGTACCTCAGGGGTCCATTTTGGGTCCTCTATTTTTTATAATTTATATCAACGACATTGTGAATATACCACTTACGCCTAAAATGGTTCTCTACGCCGATGATACCAGTTTATTTTTCTCTGGTCATAATTTAGCTGACTTGGCAATAGTAACAAACAATTGGTTGCACCAGCTGCTGATTTGGTTGTCCCTCAACCAGCTCCAGTTAAATGTTACTAAAACGAAATTTATTGTTTTTAAACCTAGAATAAACCCGATGTCACTGACATTTCTCTTCGTTTGATGCTTGCGCTATTGAACGGGTATCTGTATTTAAGTTTCTGGGAGTATTGTTCGAAGAACATTTGAGCTGGACTCATCACGTAAACAAATTACATACTAGCATTTTCCAGGTCCAATCGAGTGTTATACAATATCCGGCATCTGGTTCCGACTTGGCTAAAACGTCAGCTGTACTATACACTCATACATTCTCAACTATACTACTGCCCTCTTAGTCTGGGGTACTACAAGCAAAACAAACTTAACCAGGCTGACACTCCTCCAAAAACAGGCTGTTCGACACATAGAAAACCTTGCTTATCTTGACCATACAGCAACGTTTTTCTTAAAAATGAGATATTAAAGTGGATCAGCTATACTTCCTCAAACTTGCTACATACATACACAGTAAAATGCGTCAAAATGAATCTATGTTACACACATGACTTGACTAACCGCAATCCATATATCTTGCGACACAGCCACCTCGAAGTTCCGTTTTGCAGAACAAAATACGGTACTAAACAGCTAAAATATATGATCCCTAGTTTCCTAAACCAACATCCACAAGTACTTAGCAATGTGTATGAAGTTTCATCAAAATCCCTGTTTAAGCGTGTTGTTAAATTATATTTGCTGTCTTGCGTGCCTTTATAGTATGAGTAGACCTCTAACAACATGTGGCTTAAGACCTGTTACATTAAAGAACTCAATTCTACTATTCCTGTATGTATGTCGCCGTCCCTTGCAAATAGCGCTATGTCATGTTTCCTTTTTTTATTACCGTGCTGAGCTTCCGCTTTCTAATGTATAATTTCTTACTGATAGCCACAACCCTGCTGGACAGTGCTTGGGTGGTAGGGCCATTGTCAGGCAGTTAATTCTGCCTTAGCCATACCATCCCTCGACATGTTTTATGTTGAAATAAACAATTCAATTCAATTCATAAACAAACTTCCAGCTTTTTGAGATGCTTGTGAAAAGTGGTCGAAAAACACTGTAACGTCGTCCATATAGACTAAACACGTCTTTCACTTCAATCCCGAAAGCAACCGTGTTCATACGCCTTTGAAATGTCGTGGGCACGGAGCACAAACCGGAAGGCAAGACTTTAAATTCGTATAAACCGACTGGCGTCACAAAAACTGTTTTCTCTTGGTGTCCTCGGTCTACCTCGATCTGCCAGTATCCACTCCTCAAGTTCATTGAAGAAAAGTAGCGAGCGTGCCGAAGGTTGTCCAGGAAGTCGTCAATACGTGGGAGCAGGTACACAACTTTCTTCGTCACCCCGATTCAGCTTCCTGTAGTCTACGTCAAAAACGCAGAGAGCCGTTCGTTTTCTTTACTAGCACTACAGGGGATGCTTATGGGTTCTGTGACGGTTGAATGACTTCATTTTCGAGCCTTTCGCGACTTGTTATTGTATGGCTTCGCGTTCCCTTAGTGCCACACGATAAGGGTTCTGGTGAATAGGTTTCGCCGTGTGCCCTGTGATTATTAGATGGTTTGTCAAAGGTGTTCGACTAATTTGTGATGTCGATGAAAAGGCACTCGTGAAATTCGGCTAGCAGCTGAAGAAGTTTCTTTCAGTTGTCCTTTGACAGATAGGTGCCAACGTCGAGAACGAGTTCTGATTCTTGATTAGGCGCTTCGTCCAAAGCCAACAAACATTAACTGCCTCGAATTTCTACGACATTGTCGCATGAAGCGATAGCTGTGCCCTTCAAAAGGTACCAGCGCTCAGAACTAAGTTGGGCAGAAGTAAACTTGTGCGTAAACCAGTGAGACGGACGATACCTCGTGCGACCGAAATGCCATGGCTAAATAGCAGCGAGTCAATGTGGTCGGCAAGCCATCGCCATGAAACGCTTTGTTGCCATTCCACCGAAACAAAAGTGTATGACCGTGGCGGGACGACCACAACATCATCAATTATGGGTAAAGTGTTACGTATTGCGTTTGAACAGTCAACTGAACCATGGCTGATTCGAAACGTACTTAAATGGTCCAGGATGTTTATGACGACACCATATTCTCTTGAGAAGACCATTCTTATGATCAGGTCCTTGCAACATGAGGTTAAGATGACGAACGTCGCCATGAAAGAAGAGCCACCGATGTCGAGTCTTGCTGCCCACCTTTCGACGGGCATTATCAGCTGGCCACCTGCTGTGATCAGGTGAGGTCCCGTCCCACGTAGTCTTCACTTTTTTGAGGCGTACGGCAAGGTTTTCACTTATAATAGAAAACTCGGCACTGGTGTCAACTAAGGCTGTTTCTCGCTGTCCGTCCGCAAAAATAGTAACATCTGTGGTCACAGTTTTGTCGGTGTTACATCTAGTTGGTTTACGGCGTCCTGTGGTAAGAGTAACGGGGGTCTTTTTTCGTCACCTTGACGCCCCTCAAACCTCACCCCCTGAGGTCACCACCTTTCGTTTCCCTCGGCGCAGACATGGTGAACCCCTTCCACTGACGTCGGCTGTAGTGCGGTGGCCCGACGAAGGCGAATATGCAGGAGACGGAAAGCGTGGTCGACGTCCCAAACCTGGCTGGTAATCAGGCACACCTGCCATTAATGTTGGCACGGCAGTTGTCAAATGGGACCGAGACAAGGGGGGTCCTTGAGAATCAGTGTCCCGGCGTAGTGCGTAGTCATCGTTGGCTCGTCGATCGTTGGACCATTGCCGAGCAGGGTCGAAACATATCAACGCGGTGCCAGCAATGACAGGAAATGTGGCCCACACCTCCGCAGGTAAAACGAAGCGGAGGGCTATATACAGTGCGCCAGGCATCTGTTTTTATGAAGTTGTGGACGCCACAGCGGCTCTTAATGTGGCAAATGCCGGGTCTCGTTGGGAGACGGCTCTTTGTATGGTGGCATTTTGTACGGCGGCACGACGGCAGGGCGCCACGGTGTCTGTTTTGCAGTGATGACCAAGAAAGGGCTGCCGATGGCTGGCGGTACGACGGCGCAACGGGCAATGGGCGGCGAAGCGCTGCGGCGTAGATCATGGGTCGCTGATCGTGAGTAGCATCCGCTGTTGAAAACGCTTGGCGTATTATTCGCGGACAACTTCAGCGACAGACGCCGTGGGTGGTTTCGTGACCAGAGTCCGCAGCTTCAGCAGCTCTTCGCGAACAATCCCTCGTACTAAATCGTGCAACGAGCTTTGATTGTCATATATCCTAGCGGCGACTTGATTGTGGGCACTGCAGCACAAGCGATTCTATTGTCGGCATCGTAGGTGAAGCGCCCGCTTGATATCCGTAGCCCTCTGTGGTAAAGTTGTCACGATGCTTGGCGGGTTCCGCAAAAGTCCGGCAAACAATTGCTCTTTGATGCCGCGCATGAGGTAGCGTAACTTTTTGTCGTCGGTCATGTGCGGATCAGCTTTACGGAAGAGACGGGCCATGTCCTCAGCGAACATTGCGACCGTTTTATTGGGTTTTTGAACCCGTAGCTCCAGTAACTGCTGCGCACGGTCGCGCCGGTCGGCATTGGCGAAGTGTCAATCATCCCCCCTTCAAAGTCACTCCATACTGACAAACTGCGTTCTTTGTTCTCGTACCAATACGAGCGCTGTCATCGAGATATAAATAGGCGCGGGAAAGCCTTTGTTAAAGATACCACTGGTTGGTGTTGGCGACACGTTCATGGTGATCAAGCCAGTCTTCGATGTCTTCATGTGTTCCACCACCAAAGCGATCAGGCACCAGCGGTGAAAAAAAAGGGTTACCTGAGATGGGGATGGCAGACTACTGTCTCGTAGTAGCTGCTTAGGACTGGGCGGCGGCCATTGGTAGATGTGAGTGGTGCATTGTAGAGTGTTCCTGCGAGGGGTGACTCTGGAGGGAGGCCTCAAAAGCGACAACTGAAGCGATGCACGGGAGTGTTGACAAGCGCGTCCGGGCTGGATGAACGGCTCCCCGTGGGAGTGGTTCTACCCCACACCTACACCAGTGTCGTGGTGTAGGGAGAACAAAAGACAGAAACAACTTGCTTATGTGAAACAGCGTGTTTCAGAATCAAGTGAACAGTGAGGGACGTCTTCGTCTTCCATTTTCAAACCTCCTGTCCCGCTATCCGGAGTATGCGAAACACCTCCATCGTCATCCTCTTTTACGTATATACAGGTCTCAATATATGTGCAATGAAAGTATCGTGTTTATGTAGAAATTGCATCAAATCTGTAGCATCAGTGTTATTCAGCAGTGTGATGTTGAATTAATTTTACTCAAATCCACCAAAATAGTCTGCTTGTGAGTAACAAATATAAGGCTATTTGAGACATAACTTGACTGTGCTAGTATACAAGCGACATACCAAGATAATAGTGCATGGCTTGTTGTTTAGGCTCGCTGGATGATCATCAAAATTCACCGCTTAGTTTTGCAATGCCATTTTATTTATTTTATTTTATTTTATTTGGACAATACTGCGAACCTTGAAAGGTCCAAGCAGGAGAGGGATGTACACATCCAGAAGACATGCGTATGAATGCAAGATCGACACATGAATGTGAGGGTACATAATCAACAGGTAAGTATACAATCATTATACATTGGATGACAGCAAGGGTGAACACTCTGGCAAAACATTCCAATCGGAAACAGTTCTGGGAAAAAATGAATATTTGTATTGGTCTGTACGGGCAAAGAACGGTGTAATACTTCGGCTATGTTTGTGACGAGACGCTCGACTAGGGTTATTAGCTATGTAATCTTGTGACTGGATTCCCAATTTATTAAAATATAGCTGGTGTAGAAACTTTAGACGGACACTTTTACGTCGGTTGGCCAATGGCTCTAGGTGTGCGAGCTCCAACATAGCTGAAGGGGAGTCGCGACGTCTAAAACGTTTATAAATAAAGCGAGCTGCCAATCTCTGAATTTTTTCAAGCTTTTCTTTATTAGTGATAGTATGGGGATCCCATACAATGCTTCCGTATTCCAGGGTGGGTCTTACAATGGATTTGTATGCAATGAGTCTAAGCGATGAGGGGGCATCACCTAATTTATGCTTCAAAAATCCTAACTTCTTTCTCGCGGAGGAACATATGTTATTTATATGTGTTGACCAGTTAAGTTTGGACGTCAAGGTTAACCCCAGGTACTTATGTTCCTCCACTTGTTTAATCTGATAATTGCCAAGACTATACATGAAGTGAGATTTATTCTTATTGGAGATGCACATGTAAACTGTCTTGTCGAGATTTATAATCATATCCCATTTATTGCACCATTCCGTTATTGCATGCAAAGCATGGTTAAGAACGTGCTGGTCAGTGACAGACACTATGTGGCTAAAGATGATGCAATCGTCTGCAAACAGCTTAAGGCGTAGAGGGGGGCTTTATTTTTGGAGTTGGCTTGGTACAGACTTCTAAAGAAAATTGCTGTTTGGAACATCATTTCTTTTTTGTAGCAATTGGAGCAGCACTTTTAACATGAGAATATGAAATTATTGTAGTTATTTATTTTTATACTGCACGGCTCTTTCGGAGATCGTAGCAGGGGGCATGTAAATTTGACAAGGAGGTGAAAAACAAAAAAACAGGAAATTTGGCAGGAATGCAGTGCTGTGATCACAAAGGTATGCATTGTAGGTTTTTAATAATGACTGTCAAAGAATATCCGAATCTACATACGCAAATTACAAAGAAATACAAATCAATACATAGCAGAATTATAAATATCGATATAATTTACAAACGTTTCAAGAAGCATACATAAAATAGGAGCGCTGTGCATGCATGTTTCAGAAAACCAGAAAACACTCTGCACCGAGCACTAGGCTATTCACATGCCTCGAATGGCGATGAGATGATTCATGGACTGGGAACTTTACTGCACAATCAGATGATAATGAGTATTTTTGATAGAAAGTCTGACATTGAATTCGCCTTAGTAATGAAGCACTCTAAACAGTCCCACTCTTTGACAGAGCATGGAAAGAAGGATTGCTCGAAAGTGTCATTGTGGTAATTGTACTCTTTTAGAGTGAGTGAATGTTTGTGTCAGGTTAAGCGGGACTCTAAACAGTAGATGTAGAATAATGTGTCAATTTTATAATATTTGTGTAGAATGGAAGATGAAAAAGAAATTTCATGAGCCTTTGCTTCGCTCTAACCGCCAGTGCTTGGAAGCCACAGCTTGTGAGCATATTTGTGGGAGAATCAGTTCTTTTATATTTGCTGCTGATGAATCTCGCAGCCTTCCCTTGTCACATATAATTTTTTATGTTAGTAACTGTGTAAGGAAACAACACTGTGTTAGCATATTCTACTACCGGTCTAAAGTACGTGGTTATACTCAGAAACCTTGGTTGATTGAGGGGTCAGCCGGACGCATCTGCGAAGATAAAATAGCTTTCGCAGAACAACTGCAGTAACATTGGTGATGGCGCCTCTCATCAAAGAT
>WOVY01008850.1:0-12297 GCA_013436015.1 Rhipicephalus annulatus | reverse complement strand
CTGCAATGCCAAGTTTGGTATATGTGACGCTAGCGAAACGGCCGCGAGTACATCATGAGCGTGGCATGTAGTTATGTTGTTAAATGACACGAATGTCATAATTTTTATGTAATGGTCTGTCCCCTTGTGTTCGCCATGCAATCATGTCTTACCATACCAGTTTTGCAATATGCCAGGTGAATGAAACCCTAGTAGGAGTGGCAAGACTATTACATGTAAATTATGACATTCATGAAATACATATCATGATTATCATGTTGTGACTACTCAAATATGTTCTTCTTACAGTCATGTTATACCATACCAAGTTTAGTATCGATACCATTATCGAAATGGCCGGGAGAGCTAGATGTCGTAGGCTGCTAGATAGACAGATAGATAGATAGATAGATAGATAGATAGATAGATAGATAGATAGATAGATAGATAGATACGCTTAAAGTCGCCGAAGTTCACTAAGAAATGCTTCGCAATTAAAACTTCGAGCAAGGAAATCACAGAATGCGTGCTATGTTTAACACCAGCTGTCAAGAACGCACCGGGAATGTACTTTCAGAATGAAAATCTAGCGCTGCCTCGTATAAGGTATTCAAGGTACAACCGATTGACTTGGAGCTGATGGCAGAGAGTGCGAAGTGCATTCAAAAGCTCTAACTTCTTATTTATTTCTTGTCTTGTGACGTAAGTTCTATATTCAGTAATTTTGTTTATTTGGTGTGTAGGCACTGAAAAGGTGGCGCACAACATGTTACGCAGTTCTGAAGTACATTTTTTATTGCGAGGCCCTCGCTTCTGCGGCATAGGGAGAATTCGTGACGCATAGGGTGTATTTAAGATAATTTAATTGCGGAATCATTTAAAGGATGCTATGTATGCAGCAAAATAAAAAATGCTTATTTTGCTCCACAGTTTCACAGTTCCGACATCAAAGGTAAATAATAAATGTTCCTGCAAATATTTGTTATTTTGATGCCAGAAGACACCCTTTCACATTTATTCGCAAGAGTTCTCACTTAGTAGCCATAAAAATGTTTTAACAACTATTCCTCGAAAAATAAAGATATGAAAATATTTGCTTTATTTTTTGAAAGGCTTAATATGTTTGAACGAGTTCAAAAAAATCCTCAATGGGATCACCATTCAAATAGTTTGGAAAGTTTGGTAGAGTTTGCTATAAAAGTAACAGCCATAGGCAGTATGCCAAATCATGCACTCACATACTACATAGTAGTTCATTTTTACATATTTGTAGAATGATCGTCACAATAGAGGAGTGAAACACAAATCAGTGGTTGCCGAGAGGGGGTGACCAAGAAAAAAAACGAAGTCTGTGTGCGTGCGACGCACCCTACGGTTTGTGTGTCGACGTTCGACACCTTGAAGTGGCTAATAACATATGGTTCTCGGCAAGACGTCTGGTCCAGAGAACTAAGCGATGTCCCTCAGGCGCTACCGTTCTTGTACTCCGACTGGGGACTGGCCCAGGGACTAGGCGATGAACGGGGGTTCCGGCTGGCGTTCTTGACTGCTTCATGGCAACCCCGACGAGCTAGGACTGCATTCCGGCTGAGCAGCTGACCGAGGGATCAGGCGAGGTGCCATTGTCCTCGCTGTCATTCCCGGTGATCGACCAGTTTCCATGAGTGGCGAACAACCGCTGCTGACTTTCTTGCAAGTCGCTTAGACGACCCGGGCGCAGAAGGATGAGCGTGGTGTCCACGCTGCTGAGCCACTGCAGCAGAGATCTGTGCCATGGCGAGGGCTGGTGGGCGTTAAAGACGTCAACCAGCAAGACGGCATATCATCTCTGAGTGACCGACATTGACGTCTGTAATGACCAACGTGGACCCCACAGCAGCTTTTGCAAGAATGCTTTATTGCACAAACTATACGAGTATATTTAGGTACGTTGGGTTGCTTTATCGATTCACTTGGTGGTGCTAGTTCGAACACAAGACATGCGCAATACACACTGGTTCACTCAGTTCATGCTGTTATCACATCCCTTCCCTCTTAGCAGTCAATACCCTAGCGGAGCACAGGTCGCTGTGAACGAGTAGAGCGGCGGCATGCTTGCGCGGTATTAGGTACAGTCGATGTCGGCCTATCATCTGCTGGCATTGCAGCTTCTCGCACAGGCGATCTAGTCACCAGAGCTGGCGTCGCCGGAAAATGGAAATGAGGGACGGCGGTGTCTGGTGGGGCAAACTTCCATGTTTTGCGCACTTGGTCACGATGACGTCTGTGTATCGCACCGCTCGTAGTTTGCACTTCGTACATGACGTGACCTAAGGACCTCAGCACGGACGCGGCTAGCCCCTTTGGCCCACGAGAGAAGTTCCGCACGTACACAGGATCACCACGTTTGAACGTCCACTTTGGCTGTCTCTTACACCTTGCGTTTCGACGTCGGGCTGCATGCTTGACAAAGCAGAACGGAAGCTCCTTCCCAGCATGAGTTCTGCTGGCGTTCTCCCGGTTTCTATGTGTAGCGTGAAGTGCTGCTTGAATTGAAAACGAGAGAATTTACACGCCACTGTGCCCTGGCTTTGCTTTCGAAGCGCACACTTTAGCTCGTGAGCTATGCGCTCGGCCCTTCCATTGCTTGCGGGATGGTATGGCGCTGTAAACATGTAGCGGACCCCGTTCCGCTTCAAGAAAGATTGCGTTTCTTGGCTTGAAAACGCCGTTCCATTATCAGAAACTCCGGTAATCCGTACGAAGCAAACATCATGCGCTGTTTATTGATCGCCACTGACGAGTGAAGCGTTGGCACGATTTCTATCTCAGCCCAGTTTGATAGTGCGCCCACGACAACAAGAAAGAAAACATCTTGAACTGGTCCGGCAAATCTAAATAGATTCTGCTCCATGGAAGTTCGGGCTTCGTCTAGAAGTGGACAGGTGTCTTAAGTTCGCTTTGCTAGTTTGTTTGGCATGGTTAGCAATGACAAACAAATTCTACGATCTGGGCATCAATCTTCGGCCACCACACAAATGATCTTGCCAGAGCTTTCATGGCCGTAATGCCAGGATGATTTGCATGTAAACTGCAGAAAACATTTTTTCTGACTTCATCTGGCAGTATCACCCTGTTACCCACACAAGAGGCAGTCGCGGTGCAGTGACAACTCTTTGCGCCTCACCTGATAGGCGGCATACTCTGGGGGCACACCTTGGTCTGACCAGCCGTCCCTGACCCATTTCTTCACCCTGGACAGCCAAGGATCGGGCAGAGTGGCTGATGCGACATCTTCTGCACTCACAGGCGGGTAATAGACTGCTTACAGCACGAGGACGTCTCCCAGTGGCTTGATGTCTGGCCGGTTTCCGGGCATTGGCAGCCTGCTAAACCAGTCAGCATTTCCGTGGTATTGCGTCTTTCTATACTCTAATTTGTATTCATAAGCAGATAAGATAACATACCAGCGCAACATACTCGGCGACAGCACTACCGGGATCTGCTTACCTCGTTGAAAGATGCCTAGAAGTGGCTTGTGATCGGTAGTAATGGTGAATTCTCGACCACAGAGGTTCTGGTGAAAATGTCGAACGCCATACATAATGGCGAGCGCTTCACCGTCAAACTTGGCGTAGTTATGCTCCGTCTTAGTGAGTGTTCTTGACGCATAAGCAACAGGTTGCTCTAGCGCTTTAGCACTTCTATGAGCCAACACAGCTCCTACGCCCACCAGAGATGCATCGCAAGACAGAATTAATGGTGCATCGGGATTGTAGTGCACTAGAAGCGAGTGTGAAGTCAGAAGCTTCTTTAGCCCTTCGAAAGCTCGATGTTGCTCTTCGCCCCACTTCCACGTACTGTCACTGCCTAGTAGGCGGTATACACTTTGGCAACTTCAAAACGACCTTTTAGGAAGCGATCGTAAAAATTCACCATACCTAGAAAGGCTTGAAGGTCATTTTTGTTCTGTGGTGTAGGTGCTTGGTGAATGGCCTAGACATTGCTTTTGACGGGTAGGTACCTCTTCCGTCTATCCGGTGGCCCAAATACGGCAGGCTGTTTTTGAAAAACTGGCACTTGGCACCGTGAACACGCAGTTTAGTCTTCGAGAGTCGGTTGAAAACCTCTTGCAGGAGCTTGTGATGCTCCTCAGCAGTTTTGCTTGCCACCACAATGTCGTCGAGGTAGGCCTCCACCTGCGGTAAGCCTGCAAGCAATGTGCCCAGTGTTCTTTGAATTACTTCGGGTGCCACCGACACACCAAACGGCAAACATCTCACTTTGTACAGGCCCTTTACTGTGATGATAGGGAGCACATCTGCTGAAGCATCATTCACCGCTTGTTGCTGGTACGCCTGCGTCAAGTCAAATTTTAAGAAAATATGGCCTTTCCCCAGCCTTGCGAAAAGTTCTCTGCCAGTAGGTAAAGGGTAAACATTGTTTTTTTCGACTTGGTTGACTGTGTTTTGGTAGTCAACGCATATACTCAGCAAACCGTCCTTTTTTTCGCACAATCACCACAGAAGTGGCCCATTCCGCATACTGGGTTGACTCTAGAACACTCTGACGTTCTAGTTTATCCAGCTCGGTGATAACATTATCCTCAAGAGCGAAAGGAATGCTGCGGCATTTCAGGAACTTTGGTTGGGCGTCAGGCTTGAGTTCAATGTGTACTGGCAGTAGGGATACGCCGGGAAACGTCTCACCGAAAACAACCGGGAATATTTCTACAAGCGCTTCGGCACTGTGGGTGATGCTGTGAATTCCAGTAACGCTGATATTCTCAGCCTTAAACCAGTCACGACGCATAAGTGTGCTACCTTTGTTCCTTACAACGAGAAGTGACAACTTGCAGTCCCGCTCTTTAAACTTAATTGGCAGTTTAGCTTTTCCGACGACGTCTATTCCTTCCTCGGTCCACGTGATGAGTTGCGCGCCGGCTTTCTCAACCTGAATGCTTGTTGCCACCTTCAGATTTCGGAACGACTTTCCGCTCCTATTTGATCTAGCTGCTGCGGAATCCACTTCCATTGGTGCCGTTTCTCCGCCAATACTTACGGTAACCATAAACTTGGGACAACTGCTAGTTACTTGGCTGATACTTCGCAAGTCATCATACTCAGTTTCCACTGAACTTGTGGTACTTTCTAGCTGATGGTTCACCTGCCAACATTTTTTTATTCCGACACACCTTGGCCATGCGACCTTGGCCGGAACAGTTAAAGCATACTGCTCTTTTAAACTTGCAGCGATAAGCGGCGTGGTTGCCCGAGCCCCAGAAACACCGTTGTTCAGAGTGCGTGTCTGACGCCTTTTCCTTTTGCCCCTTCTTCAGACGTTGCGTTCCTGTCTTGGCCGTGACATCTGGGCTCTCCTGACACTGGCTTCCGCAATTTTTTCGCCGCAGATTCGGTTGTGATTGCTAGGTCATAGGTTGTCGCAAAGATCAGGTTCCTCTCGGCCAACAGGTGCTGCTGCACTATGCTGTCAGAGATTTCAAAAACTAAACGGTCCCTGAGCATAATGTCAAGCGGAAGTTGTTTGTCGCTGAATCCACAGTTCTCGGCCAGCTTGCGTAAAGCAGTAACATAGTCAGCGACTGTCTCGCCGTCGCGCTGATCTCGTTTGGAGAACACATACCTATCATACACTTGGAGGGCTTCGAATTGATGTGATTCTTCACTGCCTCTACGATGGACTGATAGTTGGCATTGGGTGGTCTAAGAGGCTTTACGAGAGTGGCTATCAGAGAGTAGGTCTCTTCCCACAGGAGCTCAACAACGCTGCCCTCTTGTCGGCGTCTTCTGTGATCTTGTTAGCTGCGCAGAATAACTCGATACGCTCAACGTAGTCTTCCCATGAAGAGTTGCTATTCAGGTAAGAGTCACCAATGCGAATACCGATAGACTTCCTGCTGAAACCACCCCTCCCACGTGTGCACAACCGTTTTTCGTCGCCACTGTAATGACTGACGTGGACGCCGCAGCTGCTTTTGCAAGAATGTTTTATTGCACAAACTATACGAGCATATTGTCACGTTACTCTCGACAAACTTGATAAAAAATGGGCTCGTTTAGTCGACTACTCAAGCAGCGGCTCAGAGAGATCGTCTTTGTCTTCTTTCACTCTTCGATCTCACCCAAGCAAACCATGTGGCAATAGTCCCTCCCTTTGAAAGCATCAACTCGATGCTCGTAAATAAAAAAAATGAAGGTATACACACGCAGATATAGATAACCAAAAGAGAGAGAGTGCCACTACTCGCAGCGCAAATGAGGAAGTTTCGCCAACGCTTGCGCCAAGTGCAAAAAGAAAAGGCATAAAAACACAGGAGAACACAAACAGCAGCAGCGACGCAATGTCATGGCATGTCGTAGCACGTGAAACCACAAGGGCTACTGTGTGAAGTAGGGCTTCAGCCGAACGACATGCACGGTTTCGGCCGAAGCTGTCGACGAGAAGACGCTGCGCCGTCCAGAAATACCTCGTAGGTAAGATCTGTGATTCGTCTAAGAACCTTGTACGGTCCAAAATAACGACTTAGGAGCTTTTCGGATAATCCTGGTCGCCGGACAGGGATCCACACCCACACTCGGTCCCCAGGGTGGTAGGTGACATTTCGATGGCGGAGGTTGTAACGTCGTGCGTCTGCATCTTGTTGGTGACTGGTGTTTATGCGAGCTAGCTGACGAGCTTCTTCGGCGTATTGAGTGTATTGCTCAGCATCTTCAGCAAGTTCATTGCTTTGGTCGCACGGAAGCAAAGCATCGAGCATGGTTCGCACGTTGCGTCCGTAAACAAGTCGGAAAGGCGGAAATCGCGTTGTTTCTTGCGTTGCCGTATTATAAGCAAACGTGATGTATGGAAGAATCTCGTCCCAGGTTTTATGTTGTACGTCCACGTACATTGACAGCATGTCCGCTATGGTCTTGTTAAGCTCTCTGTCAGTCCATTGGATTGCGGATGATAAGCCGTTGTTTTTCGATGACTTGTGCAGCTCAGTTTAAAAATGTCCTCCATCATTCGTGCTGTAAACGACGTCCCTCTGTCCGTAATCACGCATGTCGGGGCACCATGCCGTAGGACGATTTGGTGCACGAAGAACTGCGCGACTTCAGAGGCCGTGCCACGGGGTAACGCTTTTGTTTCAGCATAACGCGCAAGATAATCTGTCGCAACTATAATCCATTTGTTCCCAGAGGACGACAAAGGGAAGGGCCCGAGAAGGTCCATTCCCACGAGATCAAATGGTGTCCGTGGTGGTGCGATCGGCTGGAGCAGGCCCGCGGGTCTCACAGGCGGAGTCTTGCGGCGCTGGCACTCACGGCAGCCTTTCACATATCGATGTACACTAGTTGATAGTCGCGACCAGTAATACTGTCGGCGTACTCGGGCGAGAGTTCGCGAATAGCCCAAATGTCCTGACGTGGGCTCGTCATGGCACGCAAGGAGGATTTCATCACGCATGTCGGTAGGAACAACGAGTAGGAAGGCTTTGTCGCTACCACGGGCGTTTTTCTTGTAAAGAATGCCTCTTCTTAGACAAAAAGAGGGCAGTTCGCGAGCAATGTGTTGAGGGACCTGAGAGTTGCGGCCTTCCAGGGAATCAATTACTGGGCGTAATTCATCGTCTGCCCGCTGCTTTGACATAAATTCGGAGTCACTAACCGCTCCCAGAAAGGCATCTTCATCTTCGGAGCCCCTGACAGCGTTCCCCACAGGTGCTCGAGAAAGCGCGTCGGCGTCTTCGTGTTTGCGTCCTGACCTGTACACAATCGTAATATCAAACTCCTGCAAACGCAAACTCCACCGTGCGAGACGGCCGGATGGATCTCTGAGATTTGCCAGCCAGCAGAGCGAGTGGTGGTCAGTCACCACTTTGAAGGGACGACCGTAGAGGTAAGGCCGAAATTTGGTCGTCGCCCACACGACTGCGAGGCATTCTTTTTCCGACGTAGAATAGTTGGTCTCAGCTCGAGAAAGAGTACGACTGGCGTAAGCTATCACATGCTCAACGCCGCCGTGTCGTTGTACAAGGACAGCGCCAAGTCCGACGTTGCTGGCATCTGTATGAATTTCTGTAGCAGCGTCCTCATCAAAATGGGCAAGAACAGGGGCCGTTTGCATTCTCTGTCGTAACTCTGTGAACGCTGTATCTTGTTCTGCGCCCCAAGTAAAGGGTACATCATCTCGGGTGAGTCGCGTAAGAGGTTCAGCTGTCTTGGAGAAGTTGGCGATAAATCGGCGATAATACGCGCACAAGCCGAGGAAACGGCGTACTGCTCTTTTATCTGATGGAACAGGGAAGGCGGCGACAACAGCAGTTTTGTCTGGATCAGGTCGCACTCCATCCGCACTAATGACATGTCCCAGAAACTTCAGCTCTTCATAGCCGAAATGGCATTTTTGGGGTTTCAGCGTGAGTTCAGCTGTGCGAATGGCTTCCAGAACCTTTCTGAGACGCTTCAGATGTTCTTCAAAGCTCTCGGAAAAGATGACCACATCATCGAGGTAGACAAGGCAGCTTTGCCACTTCAAGCCAGCGAGAACTGTGTCCATCATCCTCTGAAAAGTGGCTGGTGCAGAACAGAGGCCGAAGGGAAGAACTCGGAATTCGTAAAGCCCGTCTGGAGTCACAAACGCGGTTTTTTCTCGGTCTCGTTCATCCACTTCAATTTGCCAATAGCCACTCTTTAGATCGATGGACGAAAAATACTTCGCACGTCGTAATCTGTCGAGGGAGTCGTCGACCCGTGGAAGCGGGTAGACGTCCTTTTTTGTGACGCTATTAAGCTTCCTGTAGTCAATACAGAATCGCAGCGTTCCGTCTTTTTTCTTCACTAGAACGACTGGCGAGGACCAAGCGCTGCTGGATGGTTGAATAATCCCGTCATCGAGCATCTCTTTTACTTGTGTCTGAATAGCCTCGCGTTCTTTGGCAGAAACGCGATAAGGCTGTTGCCGGATGGGGCGGACGTCATCGTCGGTAATAATTCGATGCTTCGTGAGGTGTGTTTGACGGACTTTAGAAGAAGAGGCGAAGCAAGATCTAAACTCCCTTAAAAGGTCGTGAAGTGCAGCCTTTCTCTCGTCTGACAGCGTCGAATTAATGTCGATGTGGTCTAGGAATTCCTAATCCTCATGCGTTTCCTCGGACGCGAAGCACTCCGTGACGTCGGCAACAGGTTCTCCATAAGCTAGGGTGGTTCCGCGGAAAAGATGCCGGTGCTCGTAATTGAAGTTCGTAGCTAGTATCGTTGACTGTCCGTCACGGACGCACACAACACTTCGGGCGGCGCATACACCTTGGAGCAGCAGAAGTGATAAGTTGCTTTCAGCCACCACGTCGCCGTCTTGGAAGTCTTCACAAGTGACTTCGATGGGAACAGTTGCTCGAGGTGGCAGCGTCACACTGTCGTCAGCAACACGCAGCGCAATTCTACGGCAGTTATCAGCGTCTCGATCTGTTGCGCCTTGAGTCGAGAAGGTAACGATGCGCTCACGGAGATTTATGATGGCACCGTATTCCCGAAGGAAGTCCATGCCGATAAAAAGCTGACGCGAACAGTCGCGAAGAACGAGGCAGCTGAGCACAAACGTTGACGCACGAATTTTCACTCTTGCGGTACAGCGACCCAGCGGTGTTACAACGTGTCCTCCAGCTGTTCGAATTCGCGTTCCATTCCACGGCGTGATCACTTTCCTGAGATCTTTCGCAAGCCTCCCGCTGATGATCGAATAGTCTGCACCAGTGTCTACCAATGCACTGACCTGAAGACCGTCAACCAGCACAGGTATGTCGAGTGACACGCGGTCACTAGGTTCAGATGTGGATGTCGGCGTTTCTTCGGCACCGCGATTATTCTCTGACGAAATGCCTTCGGCGTTACGTGCAAGCGTCGATGGGAGGTCTTCCGCACTTTGAGTCCCAGCGACCTTGCCCCCGAAGGCCGCTGCCTTCAGTTTTCCCGACGAGGGCTCGGGGAGCGTTCCCGTGCCGTCACCCCGAAACGTGGCCCAGTGGCTGTGGGTCTCCTTGGAGATGGTGACCGCGATTGCCGTCGTGTAAAGGGTGCACGCTGTTGCGCGAGATACTCTTCGATATCCCTTGGCCTTTGACCAATTCGGGGACGAGGGGAATTGACGGAAAATCCGCGCAGTCCAAGTTGCCGATATGGGCATTCGCGGTAAATGTGACCAGCCTCACCGCAATGATAGCACAGGGGTCGTCTGTCTGGCGTACGCCAGAGATCAGACTTGCGCGTCGGTACATGGCGACTATCGATGTCCAAATCAGCGTGCGCTGACTGAATCGCGACTGACGGCATCATTGTCTGGATCGGAACGTATGGCATTGTCTGGATCGGGACTTGCGGCACTGTCTGGATCGGGACGTGCGGCACTGGCTGGATCGGAACTCCTTGACCCGAAAGAGGAGTGGCAGATCGCAAGGCTTCCGCGTACGTACGACGGCGACTGTCAGTAGACACAGGAGCCGTTTGCGGATCAACCGACGTGGGCGGAAAACGATGGGCGTGCAGCACCTGCTGGACCTCGTCCCGGATGACACTGGTGATACAACCAACATCGATTTGCCTTGTCCCGTACATCTTTTCCATTTCTTCCCGGACGACAGATCGAATGATCTCGCGAATCCATTCGGGGCTCTTGCTCCCAGGGGTGGCGAAAATTTCGGGAGTTAAGGCATCAATCACTTGACGGTCATACTGGGCAGACCGTTGGTGCAGTACTCGCTCCATTGTTGCCGCTTCAGTGAGGAACTCAGCAACACTTTTGGGGGGACTGCGCACCAAACCAGCAAAAAGTTGTTCCTTCACACCACGCATGAGGTGGCGCAACTTTTTTTCTTCTGCCATAGCAGGATCCGCTCGCTTGAAAAGCCGTGTCATGTCCTCGAGGTACATCGAGACGGTCTCGTTGGGCATCTGAATGCGTGATTGTAGTGCACGCTCCGCCCGTTCGCGGCGGTCGGGACTCCTGTAGGTCTCCAGGAGGCGACGCTGGAACTCGCGCCAAGATGTCAGAACATCATCCATGTTCAAAAACCACGTCTTGGCACCGTCTTTTAGGCACGTGTACACGTTCCGGAGCTTCGCGGCATCATCCCAGTAATTGATCGCTGCGACACGTTCGAACTCACTCAGCCAGTCGTCAACATCTTCATGCTGCTCTCCGTGAAAGGGGCTAGGCATCAGTGGGTTCTGGACGGTGCAGTAGATCGGCGTGGAAGGTGTCGGAGCTTGCATGGGATCTTGTATCGAAGTCATAGTCGCTGCGTCAGTGGTTGGTGTCTCAGGCGGTAGGCCTCGTTGGCGGCGGCTTACTCTATGAACAGGAGTGTCGACGGGTGCAGGGCTTGTGTTCCGGCTGCTGGACGGGGTCTTGGGCATCGGGTGGATTGTGAGACGTTGTACCCAGCACCTCCACCAGTCTTGTCACGTTACTCTCGACAAACTTGATAAAAAATGGGCTCGTTTAGTCGACTACTCAAGCAGCGGCTCAGAGAGATCGTCTTTGTCTTCTTTCACTCTTCGATCTCACCCAAGCAAACCATGTGGCAATATGTAGGTACGGTGGGTCGCTCACTGGATTCCATGCCGGCCGGTTGTGCACTCGTGATCTCCGATGTCAGCGTAGTTCTGGCCGACTGGGCTGGCCCTACGTCGTCTCCTGACGTCGACCTCCGACGACAGCGTAGCTCTTACCTACTGGACTTGCCCTACATCATCTCCTGACGACGACAAGAGCTCTCGCAAGTGGTGCCCCGTCCTTCGACTCCTGTGACCGTGTTTCCATCTTTCCTATCTCTCCTATCCCCTCGATAAGTCCTCGCTCGCTGGCTTTGCGCATCTTTCTCTCTATACATACTTTTTATCCTATTCTTTTAATCCCTCGTCACCCCCATTCCTTGTGAGCTACTGTTGAGGTGTCGCACCGTGATGCAGACAGTTACGGGGCTCAATATTCTCTTCCTTTCTCTCTTAGAACCACTCAATGCGTATGTATGGCGGGTTGCTTTATCGATTCACTTGGTGGTGCTGGTTCGAACACAAGATAGGCGCAGTACACACCGGTTCACTCAGTTCATGCTGTTATCACATGTCCCTCAACGACTTCGTACATGGTGAGCGATTTCTGCTTTAAACGAGAATTAGCGCAGCTAGGACTGCATATAATTGAATAACACAAGTAGTACTCATTAATAGTTCAGTTTTATTTGTAATAATGTTTGTACTAATGCTGTCGTGGATCGACTCAGTTCTTTGGTTAGTGGTCCTGCGCTCAAGAAACATCCTGATATTACATAACACAAGG
>WOVY01008848.1:0-11247 GCA_013436015.1 Rhipicephalus annulatus | reverse complement strand
AAGGTCCCAACACTGAACCTTGAGGCACACCTGATTGTACTTCAGTGAGTGGTGAATGATGGTCGTTAGCAGTTACGAATCGGAAACAATCAGAGAAAATGTTCTATTCATTTAAGACGGTTAGTGTCGATATTTGGCAAGCTTAGTTTTAGGAGAGCAGTAATTATGGCAAACATTGTCAAATGCTTTGCTAAAATAAAAAAATACTTTCAGCACAAGATGATCGATCGAGGATTTATGTAGATTATGAGTAAACGAAGCAAGCTGTGTCTCGCGGGAGTACTGTTTTCTAAAACCATTGTGGCGCTTTAGCAAAGTATCAGTTTGACTCTATGAAGTTAGCAAGGTTCGAGAAAACTATATGTTCTAATAATTTGCAACAATTACTTGTTAGTAAAATGGGTCGGTAATTAAGAGGCGAGTTTCTGGGGCCAGATTTATAGATTGGAACCACCTTCCCTAGTTTCCATTTCATTGGAAATTGACAAGTACTCAATGATTGTTGAAATATTTTACTTAGTATCATTGAACTAACTACGTTAGTGCTTTTAAGAAATTTGCTAATAATGCCATCATAGCCAGGAGTGGAGTGGAATGGTAACTTATCTATTAGTTTTAATATTCCAGGTACCTCAATAATTACTGGATTTATGGGCATGTAAATATAGTGGTGCGCATAGGGGAGTATGATGTTGGTGGATTCAGAGTACTAGCTTGAAAATGAATCATTAATGGATGATGCGCACATGTTATCCGGGAAATTATTTCCAGATGAATTTTCTAGTGATATAGTGTTGTTATGTGTTGGGTTAAGCATCTGCCAAAACTTTCTAGGGTTATTTTTCAGTGTTTCAGGTAGTGTTCTAGTTAGGTTCCCCGATTTAATGCATGATATGAGTAATGTTCCCAGATTTAAGCATGACATCAATTAGTAAGCAAATATTCATCATCATCATCATCATCATCATCAGCCTGTCTACGTCCACTGCAGGACAAAGGCCTCTCCCATGTTCCGCCAGTTAACCCGGTCCTGTGCTTGCTGTTGCCAATTTATACCCGCAAACTTCTTAATCTCATCTGCCCATCTAACCTTCTGTCTCCCCCTACCCCGCTTCCCTTCTCTGGGAATCCAGTTGGTGACCCTTAATGACCAGCGGTTATCCTGTCTACGTGCTACATGCCCGGCCCATGTCCATTTCCTCTTCTTTATTGCAGCTATGATATCCTTAACTCCCGTTTGTCCCCTAATCCACTCTGCTCTCTTCTTGTCTCTTAAGGTTACACCTACCATTTTTCTTTCCATTGCTCGCTGCGTCGTCCTCAATTTAAGTTGAACCCTCTTTGTGAGTCTCCAGGTTTCTGCTCCGTAGCTAAGTACCGGCAAGATACAGTTGTTATATACCTTCCTCTTGAGGGACAGTGGCAATCTACTTCTCATAATTTGAGAGTGCCTGCCGAATGTGCTCCACCCCATTCTTATTCTTGTAGTTACTTCAATCTCGTGGTTAGGCTCTGCGGTTATTACCTGCCCTAAGTAGACATAGTCTTTACAACTTCAAGTGCACTATTACCTATCTCGAAGCGCTGCTCCTTGCCGAGGTTGTTTTACATTACTTTCGTTTTCTGCAGATTTATTTTAAGACCCGCCTTTCTGCTCTCCTTGTCTAACTCCGTAATCATGAGTTGCAATTCGTCCCCTGAGTTACTCAGCAATGCAATGTCATCGGCGAAGCGCAGGTTACTGAGGTACTCTCCAATAACTCTTATCCCTAACTGTTCCCATTCTAGGCTCTGAAAACGTCCTGTAAGCACGCAGTGAATAGCATTGGGGAGATTGTGTCCCCCTGCCTTACACCCTTCTTTATTGGTATTCTGTTGCTTTTTTTATGAAGCACTATGGTAGCAGTTGATCCCCTGTAGATTTCTTCCAGAATGTTTATATATATTTCATCTACGCCCTGATTCCGCAGTGTCTGCATGACGGCTGATATTTCTACTGAATCAAACGCCTTCTCGTAATCTATGAAGGCTATGTATAGTGGTTGGTTATACTCTGAGCATTTCTCTATTACCTGATTGATAGTATGAATGTGGTCAATTGTTGAGTAGCCTGTTCTAAATCCTGCTTGTTCCTTTGGTTGATTGAATTCTAATGTTTTCTTTACTCTGCTAGCAATTACCTTTGTAAATAGCTTGTATACTACAGAGAGCAAGCTGATCGGCCTGTAATTCTTCAAGTCCTTGTCATCTCCTTTCTTATGTATTAAGATGATGTTAGCGTTCTTCCAAGACTCTGGTACTTTTCCCGTCAGGAGACACCTCGTAAATAGAGTGGCTAGTTTTTCTAACACAATCTGTCCTCCATCTTTCAGCAGATCTGATGTTACTTGATCCTCGCCAGCAGCTTTGCCTCTGTGCATGCTCTCCAAAGCTTTTCTGACTTCTTCTATTATTACCGGTGAGGTGTCGTCTGGGTTACTGCTAGTTCTTATAGTATTAAGGTCGTGGTTGTCTCGGCTACTGTACAGATCTCTGTAAAACTCCTCCGCTATTTTAACTATCCTATCCATATTGGTAGTTAATTTGCCTTCTTTGTCCCTTAGTGCATACATCCGCCTTTTACCTATCCCAAGTTTCCTCTTCACTGCTTTGAAGCTTCCTCCGTTTTTCAGAGCGTGCTCAATTCTTTCCATGTTATACCTTCTTACATCGCATACTTTACGTCTATCAATCAGCTTTGAAAGCCCTGCCAGTTCTATTTTGTCTGTTGTACTTGACACTTCATGATTTGACGCTTCTTAATTAGGTTCTTCGTTTCCTGGGAAAGCTTGCCGGTGTCCTGTCTAGCTACCCTGCCTCCAACTTCCACTGCACACTCCGTGATGATACTCGTCAGATTATCGTTCATTGTATCTACGCTAAGGTTGGTTTCCTCGCTAAGAGCAGAGTACCTGTTCTGCAGTGACACTCTGAATTCCTTTACTTTCCCTCTCAGTGCTAGCTCATTGATTTGCTTCTTGCGTATCAGTTTCTGTCGTTCCTTCTTCAATTCTAGGCGGATTCGAGCCCGTACCATTCTATGGTCACTGCATCTTACCTTGCCAACTACTTCCACATCCTGCACGACTCCTGGGTGTGCAGTCATTATAAAGTCTATTTCGTTCTTATTTACGCCATTAGGGCTCCTCCATGTCCACTTGCGGTTTTCTCGTTTTCGGTAGAAGGTATTCAAAATACGCCGATTATTGCGTTCTGCGAATTCTACTAGTAGCTCTCCTCTGGCGTTTCTAGTGCCGATGCCATAATCTCCTACTGCCTGGTATCCAGCCTGCTTCTTCCCTACCTTTGCATTAAAGTCACAGATTACCATAGTATACTGTGTTTTCACCTTACTCATTGCCGATTCCACGTCTTCATAGAAGCTTTCAACTGAAGCGTCATCATGGCTGGATGTAGGCGCGTAAGCCTGTACTACCTTCATTTTGTATCTTTTATTCAGTTTAATTACAATGCCTACCACCCTTTCATTAATGCTATAGTAAACCTCTATGTTGCCAGCTATGTTTCTGTGAATTAGGAACCCTACTCCCAGTTCTCTTCTGTCTGCCAAGCCCCGATAGCAAATGACGTGCCCATTCTGTAGCACAGTATAGGCCTCATCTGTGCTCCTAACCTCACTCAGCCCTATTATATCCCATTTAATGCCTTCTAGATCCTCGAATAATACAGCTAGACTTCCCTCACTAGATAACGTTCTAACGTTAAAACGTTGCTAAGTTCAAGTTCCAATGGTGGCCTGTCCGTATCCAGAGATTCCTAGCACCCTCTGCTGCTTTGCAGATCTGACCGCCGCCGTGGTCAGTTGCTCCGCAGCTGGTGGGGACTGAGGGCCGTGAGTTAATTGACGAATGCCCACGGGAGGGGGTAGCCAGATACTGCACCAGGGTGGCCAATCCTTCTCTGGTGAGATCATCGGTGCGTACCGGCTTGAAGCCGGTACGATCAGACAGTAGTGGGAATGCTCCATGCATGTCTTCCTTATTGTTGTTCAGCAGCGTTGGCGGCCACCCACCACGGAGCCCACGAGGGGACGCTACAAGGTTACAAATGCTGAAACCTGCAGACGCCAGCCGTTACAACGCCACTATAACCCAATGCGCCTAGACCAAGGTAGGCTATTTGCACAGGGTTAACCCTAGCCGCCAGGAAGTTTGGAAGTAAACGGAAGAGAGTAGAAGACAGGACAGATAAATAGTAAGAGATAAAGACGAAGATGTAGGAGAGAGAGATAGGAAAAGGCGACTGCCGATTCCCCTGTGTGGGTCAGCTCAGGGGTGCCGTCTACGTGAAGCCGGGGCCAAAGGGGTGTGTTGCCTCTGCCGGGGGGCCTTAACGGTCCAATCATCCAGCGTCGGCTCAACCCCCAGGATCCCCTTTTCCTCGGACACGGCAAAGCCACGCACGGCTAGGCGTGGGAGGGAGTCGAAACTCCCCCGTTAGCTCGGGTTCGTGGTGTCGCTACACACCAAACGCCTACTTGCGCAGGCGCCCCTGCGGTAGAGCTGGTCTTTGCCATCATTTAAATGTGGCTTCCATGGCTAGCAATTAAACCTGTATCCTGAAGCTTAGCAACAGAACATAACTTGGAGAAGCGTTCACATATAGGTAGCAGTACATAAAAAAACAGAAGTATTCCACGTACAAAAAAAAGATTCAATATTCCACATGACCATTACAGACACAGCCCTTCTTGTTAAGACAGTTCACAAAACAGCACACACCTGCACTGCATTTAGATGAATAAATAATCATGAACAAAGAAATGATAAGACAACAGAAGCCCACATGAAAAAAAAAATCTGCATTTTGTTTGATAATGATTCAAGATACTCTGATGTTTTGCAAAAATTCAGCATGCCAGAAATAATAGTGACACTTCTCAATGCACCAGAGATATATACAGCATGCGGCATAAATATGCCAATTTAAAATGGGGACAAAGTAACAAATCACACATACATAGATGAAAACCTACTCAGTATTATAATTTAATGTGGCTTCTTCAGTAAGTACCCTGCATAATACTCTTGACAGGGTGACCACGGTGGATTCAAAGTTCAGTGAGCACAAGAAGCACTCAAATATATGTTCAACACAGTGATTGTGCAGGCAATTCGTTAGCAACTCTTTTGAGAAGCTGTGAGAGCACAATGACATAGTCAATACAAAGATCTATATAAAGACTATGTAAAGCAGTTTCAAATCTGACAGTCTTGTTGACTTATAGTGGCAAAATTATCTGTATCTGTGATAAAGATGTTCATGCTTAAGCTCCTCACCTTGCGTAGCCACTGAAAACTTCTGAACCTTTGCTGCTGTTATACAAATAGAATTACACATTTTAATACTGAAGTCAATATGTGGAAAGTGTAAAAAAGTTTTGGTCACATCAGGCCATATTAGAGTAATGAGCAATGAGTGGTGACCCACAGCTCCGCTGTACAAGGCAAGCAAAGCAAGCATCAGCTGCGAAACTATACTCATCTAAACTTGCTCGTATTTAGAAAAGTGGTTCGTATTGTCAAGCAAACCTGCAAAGTGACTTTATACGCACTATTCTTTGCTGTAGCATACCGGGTGCCATAAATGTTAGGCCAGATATGTATGGCCACCTGGTGCTGCTAAGATGAAACCAGATAAGAGCAGAACTATTATTGTTGAAATCTAATGTATTCCACTTTTATGCGGGTGTAATTGTGCAGCAGCGATGTAGTTTTGAATGTGTCTCTATTTTAAAAATTTTTTCACAGCAGTTACTAAGCAATTACGAACAAATGATTGCACTTATATTGTCATTGCACGAATCGCCACAAGATGTTGATGCCAGCGTCTGCTAACTGGTACACTGGAAAGATATCTGTGCACACCAGAATTCTGTACATGCTAACATCTTCTATGAAAGTCTTTCAGCAAGTTCTGAACAAATCTGGACAGCTGCCTGCTTGTGTGAGTGAGAGCAGGTGATGCAGCACTGCGTGAGTCAGGGCTTTTGGGCCCACATGTTTAAGGCTTCCTAAACAGTGACAACGCGGTCCGTTAAGCACTCGGGAACCTAACATGAAAGTAGTTCACGTAAGTACGGCAATACCAAACTCTTATTTAGAACAACTGAATACTGTAGTGTGTACCATGCCTTCAAGAGCAAAAAAAAAGTTTGCAACAAAGAATGCACAAGCCACAAATGTGATGGCACCACCCCGTTCAACCTGCTGCGATGCCACGTCTGAGAGTAAGAAAGATGCACATATACACAATGCGATGTTTGAAAATTGTCATTTATTTTTCCAAGAATATAAATATTGTTTGCATTTTATTTACGACAGTTGTTTTATTGTATCTAGTTACAGAACACAAAGTACAACAAATCATGCCTAGAAGATTTGCAGAATAAAGCTTGGTGTGAAAAAGAAACTGCCCATGTTGCCTGGGCATGCCAGAGAGGTCGAAACTGTGAAAAAAGATTATAAATGGGTCATGCGTATTTCTGACTAATTACAAAAAAATGCCATTGCCAACTTCTATGACAGCAGCATAAATATGCAGTGAATGCTAGTACACAGTAAATGTGAAGTACATCATAACAAGAGAGGTACATATTAGTCTTCTCTATGCTTAAAATAAATATGCATAGCATTTGTAATCATTACTTATTTGATCGCTCAATTTGTCCCAACATTCGTGTCTTTTTTGCAACTATATTGCTAAACAAAGACAAGAAAAAGCAAATATTATTGATAGGAAAAAAAGGAGTTCAGCAACTGTTTTTTTAAGTATAACACGTGCATGGCATACAAACTCGTGACATTCGCAGCATCCAATCCTTATGGATTTTGTTTAAAAAAATAATAATGGGCGGTATAAATAAATTGTAGGACCTGTTGACTGGCCCTTATATTCTAAAGTAAAATGCAAAAAAAGAATACTCCTTACAGTACCTGCCATCAAAGAGCATTCTCCTTGAGATCTTTGCTACATTGCAAAATATCGTGATTATTCTTCACACGCACCCATAACAAAGTGCCAGCTGCCTAGTTAGTAGAGAAGGTCCCTCTCGTAGTCGCGCAAGTATTTCCTGATACTAGGGTGCCTGTCAGTTGTGAGTGATGCAACCTTGAGTTCCTTGAGCCGCAGATGAGCAAGTGCCTTAACAGGCCAGATTGCTTCATTTGGGGGCTCGTATTCACATCTGCCGACTATCAAACACCAGCAAGCAGCTTTTCCGCATTCTTACAACTGCAGACCAAAAAGCCTGGAATGTTGTATAACTTTTAAGCAGACATCTCTTACCTCTACAGCCTGCACCTCCACAAAATGAATACTTGGTTGTCTAAGCGCACATTAGGTTATAGGTCAGGTACTTAGCTTGATGTCCTGGTGAGCTGCATCTGCCTTCCCCAAGCAACGTATGTGACGGCCTTTGTCTGTTTCTGCGAGGGCAACCTATTCCGTTGCCCAGATAAAAGTGATAATAAATAATAGTTTGTTTGTGCCTAGGAACATAGTTCCTTTCCTTCTTTACGGCTGCTTTTAGACAGCCCCTCGAATGACTACTGTGCGCCCTTTCCGAGAAAACTTGGATATCTGACGAGTCCAAGAGGCGAAGTACCTAGAGTGAACAAGTGAATGATAGAATGTTTATTGGAGCGAAATACAGCAAACAAGTCTTCAAACGAAAAGCTATCTCGGTAGGGGTAGCACCACTGACTAGTTGGCCCCAGCAAGAAAGATATTGCAAATGGAAAGGCCATTTGCGGAAGGCTGGCCGCACCACGTAAATTAGTGCTCAAGGTTGCACCAAAGGTTATGATCCACACTTTTCTCACGAGTATGCATTGAAGTCTTGAACTTCTCACCGCAAATGTTGCAAGTTTTGAAAAGTCCCAGCAGGCAACTTTCAAAATGATGTATTTTTTTCGGCTTGTGGTGAGGATGGTGAGTCTCTGAAAGAGATGTCATTCACCATATCAGACATTGGAAAAATTTAGGCATAAGTAATTACGCAATAAAATTGTTAAAACGCTGACATTTCCATGCTGCAGTCATATGCTGGCTGGTAGCTGCGATCAGCGACATCCACAGTAGGCTCGATTTCATTGAAATCGTCTCATATCTCACATGCCCTAATTTTTTGCTGCCTTGGTGTTGTGGTATTCATGAGTATAAAGGTGATGCTGTGCATTTCAGCATTAACACTTTTGGCACTACAATCGGCAGACTTGTAAGACATGCCATCTGTTTGCGTGCCACAACCCATTTCTTCAAGAGGCACAGCGAATTCAACTGGGTGCCTGAAATCAAAGTAAATGTGATAGCAATATGTTGGTTTTGTTCCAAGGCCACATTAGATGACGATGTGTGCCATAATAAATGAGCATAAAGGTGAATGATTGCTGAAGTCTGTAAAGGCAAACATTATGAATCTCTTGCAGAGAGCTACCTTTGAGCAGACAGCCGAAATTCATAACTGTGTATTCATGTGGCCCTACCTATTGAAAAAGCAAACCGAAATACGCACAACCATACAGGATAGTTAATAAAGCATACTGTGTGACCTGAGAGCCTCACTAGCCAAAATTAGCCTCGCTAACATTATTAAATTTCTTATTTGTTAATTCAATAATCATCAAGGAAGCTTGAGCAGTGGTACGGACTATGTCTTCCTCTGTTTCCGACTTGAGAGACCATTCTGGTGAACCAAGGCATGGATCCTGCAAGTTATGGTTCATGCCTATTACCACGTCATTAAAAAAAACACGAGATGAGTGTTGATGTTCGAACTCAACATTCACCACACCTAGTAATTTCTTGATCTAAGAGACATTCTTGCCCCATTGTCAGCGAACAACTTTCAAGGAAAGCAAATTTAAAATTTAAACAACAATTAAAGCTGCCATCCATTTCCTGCGCTTGTTGTTCGAAACTTTCGGATTACCCCACAAAGTGGTTTCAAACAACGGAATCGCATTCGTGTCAGCCAAAATACAGAAATCCTACGAGTTATAACTGCGTCGCAGTGGTGAAATCTGCACCGAACCACCCAGCCACAAACAGACAGGCAGCGCTACGTGGATAGAACGAAACCTGCTCCTGCAAGAGACTCCACGGGGTCATTGCAGCGGCGCATTGCACGCCTTTTTTTTTCAAGCACATCGCAACCAGTCAGACGGGCCAGACACCGGAGAATCTTATGTTTTCTTGCGAGCTGCAAGCCCACATCTCAGCCATTCTGCCAGAACCACCTTGAAACGTTACACCAGATAAGGAAGACGTTTCGCGTTGCCGGTGACTCCACAAAGGACAACCAGTGGTCGTGAAAACTGAAACTGTGGACAACCAGTTTCACAGAATGGCTGAACGGACGGCGGTCATCGTAAAAAAAAGTTTCAGCCGAAGTTTTGGCTTGTTCAAGTTAAAGCCCCTCCATCGTGTCTTCTACCGGAACATGAATGTAAAGGCTCAGACCAGGAATTGCCACATCCAGCCAGCTGCAGGATGCGCCTTGCCCTCCACCTTGACCCCCCCTCCGATATTTGACGCCAGGCGCCCGGGGACTGACGAACTGTCGGGGCAACCAGTGCGCCCGCGCACTGGTTGCCTGTCCTTTGTGCTCCTCGCCTCTTTTATGGCCTACAGCGGACTCGAAAGCCAGCGCTTGGACCATTTGGACCTTGCTGCGCGCAAGTACCTTCCTTGAAAGTAATAAACTCTGTTTCCTGTTACATACGCTTGCGTATAATGGCTTTGTGGACATAACACAGTGCAAATAGGTTATTTGTTTCTAAAAATTTCAACCTTCCCGCCTTTAAGCATTATACACTCTTTTTTTAACTTACTCAACATAATATTTTAATTTCTATTGTTAAATTGGACAGTTAGGTTAAAAAAAGAGGAAGTGGATTTATTTTTTTATAGATTTATTATTTATTTTAGAGAAAAACTGCCAGTCTATTGCCGGACTTTGGGAAGGGGTTGTGTGGCGCAGTGGCCGCAACATTGTGTAGGAGGCACAGCAGTATAGATAGTGTTGAACGAGATCGCGATGATTCAAAACGCAAAAAAAAAAAGAAGCAACTTGAAATATGGTCCACAATCCCAAGATGGCCATAATACACTAAATAAAACAAAAACTATAAAAACAGTGTCCACTGGTTTATATTTTTTGGGTAAAAAGTAAAAATAACTCAAATACTAACGAATCAAAATAAAGTCTGCAATATTAAGAAGGGAGACATTGCAGAGTCGAAGCATTGAAGAATCGTCAGAAGAAACGATGCACTGAACTTGAAGGAATGAGTCTGATCAATATGGGCATTAAATTTAAGCGCACTGTAATACATGTGAAGGCGTAGTAGGAGCCATGTAAAACAGCTTACGCACGAAGAAACTAGTTGAGATCGACACTTTCAAGAATCTCTGGTGACAAATTGTTCCACTTAAAGAACCCCAGGTGGTCAAAATTCCGGAGCCCTCCACTACGGCGTCTCTCTAATCAATGGTGGTTTTGGGACGTTAAACCCACAAATCAATCATCAAATCGAATTGTTCCACTCTCTGCTTGTGCGAAAAAAAAGGTACCTGTATATAGGGGCTCAGTCACCTTTCAAACTCGAAGCACGCGTTTCATGGCACAAATTTGGTTCGATATAGTTAGTTTTTGTATTGCCAGCCTCTTTTATATATGAGGTAGAACAGCTTCATTATATCGCTATAACGTCTCCAATCCAGGGTTTCTAGTTTAGCACTTTTCCGAAGAAATGACGGAGATGGGTTACTTTTAAATATTGAGTATGAATTTCACAGCTTTTCGCTGTATTGATAAAGTGACCTGTCTTAGCTTGCGTTGGCGGGTCTCAGACAGCCGATGAATATTCTAGTATGGTATTACGTACGTTTAACTGCAGTCATTTTGTTTTACCGGATGCCTTAGCCAGTGCCCGTCTTAGGTAGCCTTGTATTTTCAAAGCCTTTTTTAGTATAACACACACGTTCGTTCCTCCTAATTGAGATGTGATTGAGAAGACCAAGGTGCTTGTTCTGCGAGACAAAGGACAATAAATCATTGCTAAACCATATTGAAAACATAATGGATCTTTTGAGGGTTGTGGTTATCGGCACAGTTTTTTCTGTGTTAAAGGTCATCTGACATTATGTGCACCAATCTTGAATCTTAGCCCCGCCGCGGTGGTC
>WOVY01008847.1:0-20418 GCA_013436015.1 Rhipicephalus annulatus | reverse complement strand
ATAAGGTTGGTTGGTTGGTTCTTCAGCATCTTGGCGCAACCCACTCCGGGGGATACGCCATAAATCAGATGCTGCCTGGGTTATTAAACAAATTTACTTACTGAGAGAAAGGGTTCAAATGAATTGATTAGTCATTACGAGTAACAAGGTTAAATCCGTAAGAGTAAAAAAAACGTTAAAAAACAACACCGAAAATGCACAAAAACATGTCTGTATCTAACACAGCTGAATTAGGCTGCACTTTATATTGAATTCTTTAGAATCAATTGAGAATTCAATACGGCGTTGAAAATGCTCGTGTGGCTGAAAGCAAATACAACTGCACCAAATAAAAGAATCATCAGAAGGGACACATTGAAGTACAGACTTCGTAGGGGGTTTTCTAGTAGTTTTTTTCTTTTGTAATTTGAATCTTTAGCACTTCAAATAACAAGTGCTGCAGAGATTTACGTTTGGATGCATAAAGGCGACTGGGCTAGACCCGACCGGTGCAGAGACTAAGACAGCGGCCCAGAGCAGTTCCTAGTTTTTCGTCGTCTTCTGCAACGAAGTTGTCTTTAGAGGGTGGTTCACAGCATTTACCCTTAGCGGTAAAAGCACCGACCCGGAGCTTTCAAAATCAGTCGTCAGATTCCTTCAAGTAGGCCTTGAGAAAAGCAACGTGCCCTGTCACTTCACAATGCGGCAGCTAGTCAAGGAGAAGTGACCAAGGTAACCTCGTAGGTTACGGGAGTCACTTGGCAAATGACGGAATGGGGCCCAGTGTAACTAGAAGGGAGAGCTTCTTCGAGCGTCCCACGTGAGGAGCACCCCAGGCGAGAACTGTGCGATGTGGTGGCGGCACCGCGTAATAACGGCAAATGAGTCGGTAGTTTGGTGGAAGCCTAAGGAGGAACAGTATGAAGGGGCCGGCTGGGTTTGCGACCGTACCCTAGTTAAAACAGTTTAAAATGGACAAAGGTGTGTCGAGAAGCAGTTTATATGCAAAAGTGACATAAGAAATAAGAAAGTATCAATCATGGTGATGATATTACACGCACCATCCTGGTCAGAAGTTGCCAGGCCATCCTTCTATAGAAATATACGGAATAGTGGCCTGACCGCTTTTGAGTCCCCCCCCTGTACATTGAAAGCATTTAATGAGATTATTCACACACATTCTGGCTAGTTTGTCGGTGTATAAATCTTCGGCATCTTAGTAAACACAAAAAATGAGCACAAAAGAGACGGTTGCCAGCTCCCGTCCTGTTTAGGTTTCTTTCTTTTGGGTTGGTTCGCTCTGCTTGCTAAGATGCACAAGTTCTCTTCTTGAGGTTTTCGCTGACCCACTCTGAAGTTGTGAGGCACCTGTCAATAGCAGTATCACTGCGTGGTTGAATGCATAAGGCCATATGTAGACTGACACACTGCGCCCAGTGGTGGGAATGCATTCCAGCGTTTGGAAGCAGCCATTGGAGTAGAAAAATCTCCTTTTGGAGCAGGTACATCTGTGTTTGGAGCACGCACAGACTATCCATAACACCCATATAGAAAGAAAATTTAGCATTATTTTGTTTAATGTTATCTCAGGTTACATATTCATTTATACAGAAGCACCAAGTTTAGATAAGCACAAACATGAACAAAAGGAGGATCTTATACAGAAGCAGCGACATAAAACAGTGGAAGGATATTGCACCAACAAGGTAGCTGCAGCAAGAAGTTTCTAGCAGTGTGTGCACACACTCACTCACAAAGGCGTGCGCACGCCACGGGCAGGAACAAGAGGAGGGAAGGGGGTGCAAAGCCAGCCTCATACATTGATATAACAGAGAGGTGGTGAGAAAGGGGCGCAAACTTCATCCCAATGCATTGACATGATTGGGAGGAGGGCACTGCGACAAACTTTCGCCCACCCCTGAAGGGGAAATTTGTGCACGCCTAACTGTTTCCTTCCCCCGTACAAACATTCAAAGCCGGGCACAGTGAAACCTCGTGAACACGTACATACACGCCGAGAACGCCGCTAAATGCGCACTAAGCTAAGTACGCGATGATCACCAAACGCCAATTTTCTATTTGTAATTCTCCAACTGCGCCCTCGCCACTAAAGAAGGAATAAATACTGTGCCACTGCAGATATTGCCTAAAGGGCTCACCACAAAGTCATTTCTGTTTGCCAATATTGAAAAATGACTGACACTCTCACACGGTCGCCTAATGGCGCGTGGTAGCAACATCAAGAAGCGTTTCAAAGCTACTGCGGAGTCCAGGATACGCAGCCAACGCAGCTACTGGCTTAGCAACCAAACGACATGAGCGGCTGTGCCCGATAAATGCGTACCGTGATCTGTCACCTAGCGAAAACACTGTAGACGTGGTACAGTTGCAGGTAGCCGATGACCTACTGGCTAATTGCGTTCAGCACTTCGCCTACTTGGCGTTGTAAAATTCGAAGGAGGAAGTTGCTGATGATGGCATCCCACCACTGCCACCAGTTGTTGCGAATGGGGGTCTACCCGGTCTCTTGTGATACCGTGGTGTAACCGGGTGGAGAAAACGAACAATGACAAGAAGAGGATACGAAAACAAACAAGTTTGTGGCCCTATTCACACTTATTTACAGCAAAGAAAGGTTAGTAGTTTCACAAACAACGAGCGTGGTGGTTGAAACCGTTACATAGTTCCGAGCGATGTCCAGCACTCTGCGGCGTCGTTTTAAGCACTGTCGGGCTCCTCCTCTTTGAGTGGAACACAATCACACAGGCACAACAGGTGAGGGGGACGAGCATGCATGGTCCACGTCAACGTCCAATATTGAGTCGTGATCACTGCACTGCAAGGTGGCGCCAGTGGGGCTCTTCCTCATCGTGTGTGTGCCGCTAGTCGAGAGGTCCCATGATCCTGACAGCTTACATTGAAGGGTCCGCCAATTTGTTCGCTTAATTAGCGGGGCGATTTGCGGCGGCCGCCACGGTCTCTTCCAAGGAAGATGCTGTCTTTGTTGTCCTCTCTGGAACGGTTTACGATGTTGTGGTGGCAAGACGTCTCATCCTCCGGACAATGCCTGGCGGGCATAGGCAGCCGGCGGTCGCCTACTTGATTGAGGATTAAATGAGCGCCGCTCCCCCGTCAGCTCTGGCGCCGGTCACAACAGCTTCCCTGTCTTCCAATGAGTCGCCGAGGGTCATCAGGCACCACTGCTGCTTGAAGGAACGACGAAAGGGTCCGCATTTGAAAGTCAGGAACTCGCCTTTGCTTGCCACATTGTCTGGGTAATTGCCGAAATCTTCGACAGCGTCTGGCAGACTAGGCGCTGATGGAGCTGAGAGCCTCCCCAGTAGACCGGCTTACGCACAGTGGCGTCTGCCCAGACGAATCGCCGGGCTAAACGTAACAATACCGGCTTACCAACGGCACGTACACGCCCGTGGTTATATGCCACTGTCTGGCGGTAAGCGTTTGACGACGTACGTGACGGGATTGTGACATTATTCATGTCGTGACCAGCGCGTCATATTTGTCAAACCATCTTACCCTCACTTGTTACATTTAGTTCCCGCCAATTAAGGGGATCACCACGACAGCACCCATACGCAAGCGGCTAGATAGATAGATAGATAGATAGATAGATAGATAGATAGGTAGATAGATAGATAGATAGATAGATAGATAGATAGATAGATAGATAGATAGATAGATAGATAGATAGATAGATAGATAGATAGATAGATACGCTCAAAGTGGCCGAAGTTCGCTAAGAAATGCTTCGCATTTAAATCTGACTCCTGCGTGCTATATCTCCGCAACGCAGAGCTGCCCTGCAGGTGTAGCAGTAGTCTGCAGACAAACATGATCACCATCTCCATAGTAATCGTTTTCTAATCTCTAAAGTACTATTCTTGTTTTCTAATTTAGACACCATTTTGAAATACTATGTTATTCATGCTAACCGCATTCAGTTTGGTCGTGTTCTTAAGCCATGTTAAATTTCTTAGTCGCATACAATTATTGATTTCATTGCATGTCTTCATTTGGTGATCTGCTTGGTTTCTTGTACACGTGTGACTTGCGTGTAGAAACTCTAATTTATGCTTATTTTCTTACTCACTGCTAAGTTTACACATTGCATTGGTGAGGTTTTTTGTTTACAGGGCGCAGACACCTTGTCAGGGCTTTATGCCTTTTCGATGGTCCCATAGGCAAAATGTACCTTTTTTCGTGTTGTGCCTGCAATTATTTACCCTTCAATTTCTTTTGCATTGCCTCTTCATTAAGAGCCCTTGAGAAGCACTAGCGATGCTTGATGTAACTGCCGAAAGGGAATGACGCAATATCGCTTTCACGCACGACATCGTGGTTATACAGCCTGACGTGCTACTGAAAGGGCCTGTTCATGACAGTCGCTTCATCGTACAACTCCGCAAGTGCCGAAGGCCGGTTTCGAATCAAGCCGGCGAAAAAAACACGTAAGAAATAACAAACACGCTCAGCGTTGTTGGGCTGGTTGCTTCATATATTTCACCCGTGTTTTTAATTGCTACGACGGAAGCAACACGTCAAAAAGTACAAACACGCTCACGTGCATTGCGCCTTGTTTGTGTGCGTGTTTTTATATCTTCTTACGTGTCGTCAGCTCCAGTGTACACTGGCATTGACGGCATTATGTCAAATAAAGCAACGCATGACTTGTAGAGTCACTTGAAATTGGATTCAATAAGCGTTAGTTGCTAGCTTTACTTCATAAAACAGTATCATTGCGTGCTATTGCATTCAATCATCGACCCTGCAAGCGAAAATTGGATTTTCTCAATCACGTGGGCTGCTTTGTAAACCTAATTCAGTAACTCGGTGTTTCAAAGCTCTCGATCGCAAAATTATACCTTGTAGCAAATAAAATTAATTAGTCCTAGTGTTGGGGCTCTCAGATGAAAACAGCTATAAGCTATCCATTTGAACGCAAATAAATGATAAAGAACGGGAAACTTCACATCTCAGTTGGAAATTTCTATAGCTACATAGCTGCTTTGAGGGTCAGCTTGGCTCTTTAATTTAAAGGCCAGCGTGCATAAGAAAGCTCCATTGCAGAAAAAGTAAACATCAACCTGTAAAACTCTCCGTCTGACGTCCTTGATTGAAAGCTTCGGACAAGCTGGTAACAAAATAATGATATTCTGGATGTTTCCAATATGAGCTTTTTCTTTCATCTCGTGAACTTATCGGCTGACCGAAACATCTCGGTGAGGAATAACGCATCAGCGCTTCTTTAGGCATTTTTTCGCTAATACGCATGTCCTGATGACTTCGCTGCCTATGGCGTTAGCCCGCACAAGATGTAATTACCGGTCTTCGGGAGCACTGTTGAAGAGAAGATCCTGTTCTATTTTGTGCACTCCTTCTTTTCGCAGGGGTCATTACGGTTTCAATACGCACCGGCAACTTCTATTTGCTTCGCGTGAACTTTTGCCGTTGCGTGGACCTGATTAGATGCATTTGAATAAATGCCCCCCATACATGGCTTGCACTTTAAAAGTTAGCGCATGATTGCATCTTTCTCAGGGGTTTGTTAATAAAGGAGCCCTTCAGAACTTCAGTTCGTAACCACTGTATGACATCACTACGATGTTTGATGCCTCTTGAATCGAATGCCACACAAAAAAATGGGGAATTCATCAAATACCGCAGGAGATAAATGAATTTATGCCATGTTTGAAGAGTATTCTTTCTTGTTTCGTCACCAGTGCGATCCAAGCTAAAAGTAAGGGAAGGAGGAGAAAACGACAAGGAGCTATGTTCATACGACAACGTGCTACATTGCCTCTGGTAATTTTTAAATGCGAAGCATTTCTTGGCAAATGTCGGCAACATTGAGCGTATCTATCTATCTATCTATCTATCTATCTATCTATCTATCTATCTATCTATCTATCTATCTATCTATCTATCTATCTATCTATCTTATCTATCTATCTATCTATCTATCTATCTATCTATCTATCTATCTATCTATCTATCTATCTATCTATCTAGCCGATTACGACTTTCAGCTCTCATCGCAGTTTAGATAATGGTATCAACACCAAACTTGGTATGGCATCATATGACTGTATGAAGAACATACTTCACTAGTCATAACATGAAAATCATGATGAGTATATTATGACTGTCATGACTTACAATTCAAGTCCTGCATCTTTGCGGTGGTTTTGTTCACATGTCATAGTGCAGAACTAGTATGGTATCACATGATTGCATGGCGAACACATTCGACAGACCCTAACATGAAACTCATGACATGGATGTCATGTAACAACATGGCTACATGCCGTTTCGCTAGCGTCACATATACCAAATTTGGTATTACAGTACTTGAATGGATGACGAAGGTATGTGACTGGTGCAAACATGATAATCATAAGATGCGCATCATGTAAAAAACATGACTACACGCCACGCTCACGACTCGCTCGCAGCTGTTTCGCTAGCTTCAATTATACCAAATTCGGTATTACGGGACGTGAACTGATGACAATGGTATGATACTGGTGCAAACAAGATAAACATAAGATGCGTGTCATGTAACAACATGATTACGTGCTACGCTCATGACGCGCTCGCGGCCGTTTCACTAGCTTCACATGTACCCAACTCAGTATTACGCGACGCGAATGCAGGACATAGGTAAATGGCACATCCAAACATGATAACCGCGACATGCGCGTCATATAACAACAAGACTACATGCTACATTGATGATGCACTCGCGGCTATTTCGCTAGCTTTACATATGCCAAATATTGTAATACGTGACGCCAATGGATAACAAAATATGTGACTGGTGCAAACATGATAATCATGAAAAGCGTGTCATTTGATAACATCACTACACGCCACAATCAAGGTGCCAATTTATTTCGATGTGACGCGGTGCGCGTGCTCACCGGCGCAGCGGTGCTTAGAGTTTTTTTTAATACATGGAGTTTCCTAAAATTAACTAGAGGGGACTCTGTCGCTGCGATCGTTCAGCGACTATGAGAGTAGTGGGTAGTCCACACATTTGCCTAGTTTTCGTACTTGCGGGCAACGAATCGTACTTGCGGCTTTGTTTATTGCTGTGTTTCGGTTTTCTTTTGAAAGAGAGATTCAACCTTTTGAACTTCGTGACGTGACTTTGAAAGGTAAGTCTAAAAAGATAAAGTGGGGAAGCGCAATCGCTGAACATCTGTTGATTTTTGTTTCGTGAAAAAACAGTTCCAAGCCACACGAACGCACACGGGGACACAAGCGGCTAGAAGTGCGAAGTACACACATTTGTGTATTACCCATAGTTCCTATGCTCGCTGAGGCGCCGTGCGTTGCAGCTTCCATATAAACTAGCGCCAAAGTTTCCTTTAGTGTATATTAGGAATCTTTATGCTGCCATATACTCGCAGGCGTGCGCCGCGCTGCGTTGATTTGATGCATGCGCGTTTCAATGCGTCCGGCGTCCCTCCTTCACGTAAAGAGGGATAGCAGTTTTGTCTGGGTAACGCATCAGCGCGAAATTGCCGTCGGACCTCGCCGACGGATGCTCCACCTCGTAACGTTGTGCTGATTTTAAAGTGACATAACATTTCTCATTCGTGCTTCGCATATCATCGATCCCCACTGTATACGTGTGGTCTGCCATTTTTTTCTTTCTTTCAGCGTGCGTCTCTCAATAAAAGTAAGCACTAGGACACTGATTAAATTGCGCAATCCTGTAATTTCAACACTACAGAGCGCAGCGCGAGCCCGTCACGGCATGCAGCAAAGCTGACAGCGGGGTGAGTTGGTACGTATCCATATTTTGACCTCGTTTAGCGGGCATAGACGACAAGCATAAGAAAGATACAGACACACGACCACTTTAGCGCTTAGTATCCATCTTTCTTGCTCTCATTTGCTGTGCGTGCCAGAAAAAAGTTACAAAATGGGACGGCATCTCGCAGCTGTCGCGATAACTATATGCAGCTCGCGATGGTCAAAGCAGCCAACAGCTGTGTTGATGTGATTAAGACGCAGTAGATTTTAAACATATGACATCATTGACGAGAGAAGGGCGAGGAATGGCAAGCCTAAGTTGAAACCTAATTGCATTTTTTATGCCCTTAGCTGCGCTAAAAACGTGCGGCTCACAATTTCCCTGGGGAGTCGACTACAACATGGCTGATTTTGTGAGCAAGATTGAAAAGCGTCGTGGGTTTCTTTCAGCGAACTGCATAATAGAAATGAAAGCATAACACTGTGCGGAAATTCTGGACACTGTAAATTGAGAAAACGTCTTTAATTAGTCTGGGTAAATATGAGATTAGGAGGTACAATATTTGGTCAGTTACATTAGGCTGCTGATGGCGCATGTGTCACACGCCAACACCTTGCGCTCTCCTGTCTTAAAAGCCCGAAAATACTGTAGACCCATGCGCTCAGACTAAGGTGCACGTTACAAAACCCCAGGTGGTTGAACTTTCCGGAGCCCTCCACTACACCGTCTCTCATAATCATATGGTGGTTTCGGGCCATTATACCCTACATATCAATTATTGTCTTGGAAGCAGCCGATTCATGATGTGTCAAACTGAAGGGCCTCCACGATGCAATTACATTTGTGTAAGAGTGACTTTACATCTCTAACTCTTTCTCGTGCAAAATTCGCAAGTACATCAAGTAATTACGGAGTATTCTTTGAACGGTGTACTTAGACAGCATATTTCACGGGCGTCATGTAAGTAAATAAAAATTTTATGTCGTCATGTACGTAAGCCATCGACGTGAAGCTTCGCTTCTCTATCACCTTTGGCTAGGAGTTGCTTTCACGAAAGCTTACATCACGTTAATCGGAAATACTAACAATGTGGCGTGCGACACCGATGAAAATATCGAAAACCTGCTGTGCCACTGTCGTCGATCTGCCTCAGACAGACAAGCCCTTCCCAACGCGATGAGGTGACTGGATGATCGGCCTCTTTCTGTGCAGTTGCTATTACAGCAACGTTCACATGGCTCGACAGCCCACAAGGCAGTGAAAGCCCTGCTGTGTTTCCTGAGAAATACAGGCTTGTGTGAACGCCTCTGGCATGCGGTGGAGTTCTACACGCTGCAATGAAATTACTGTCAGTCTCTCCCTTTTTTCCTCTCTTCCCTCTTTCTCTCTTTCTTGTGCCCTTCTCTTATCCCCCAGTGTAGGATAGCCAACCGGATGACCTTCTCGTTAACCTCCCTGCCTTATCCCTTTTGTTGCTGCCTCCCGTGTACGTAAGCAGAAAATAAGTTTTCATCGTGCTTTATGTAAACGTTCCGTCCCCAACATGTCTTCTTCTTTGATGCTTGAGTGCTTGGGGCTCCAAACCACCATGCACTCTAGTAGAGGGGTCTGTCTGGCGTACATGTATGTGCACAATAAAAACGGAAGAACGAAGGGTATTGAACGACTATGCTTGAATTGTGCAAACATACTAGTTACAGCTCAAGGTATGATTCTCTCAGCAGCAATGGAAAGGATTACCTCAAACTCTATAACTTTTTCTTAAGATACACATGCACAAAAGGTTCTAGCTGCAGTATTCTTAGCCATTTCGCTCCTAAACTTTATCATAATCATCCACTGGCGGACTAATACACGATGTTCTTGTCATTGTAAAAAAAACACGTATACCTCATAATATTCAAGTGCTGGGTGCTTTATCATGTTGGATCAGGAAACTAATGGGTGTTAAGAACATCTTAGTTGAAACCAAGAAAAAAAATGAGCATGCGTAGGGCATGTAGCTCGAAGACAAAATGACTGCCGGTCGTTAAAAGTAACTGACTAGATCCCAAGAGAAGGCAGGCGTGCGATGGCGACAGAAAGTTTTGTGGGCCTGATTAGATCAAAACGTTTTCGGTAATGCTTAGCCAGGGCTAAGCAAAGATTCTTTGAAGTGGTATCGTGATAACATACAAGATATTGGGCAAGAACTTGTTTAGACACAGATATAAAATACTTCTGGAATAATTCTATGCGATACGACACTCACCAATTTCATCATAAGGTGCTTCGATACACTCCCTAATTTGCTGGTACAGATGTATATATTGACGCAGCCAAGATCTAGGAAGCCAACGTGTTCACTTCAAATTTCTTAACTGCAACGAACTTCGTTTATTATCAACAAAATACCTGGTTGTTTCACCAGGTATTTACCTTAGAATCGTTACCTTTAGGAACACAGCCTTTTCAAAACAAAAATAGAAGAAAATATATTGCTATTTTTTCACAAGCGTTGGTGTACTGGATTTGCTTGGTACTTCGTTCTGCGATTCTAACACTCTGTACAAATAAACTGATGACTCCGTTGAAGAAATGTGGCGTTCATTCAAGGAATTGGTTCTTCGATGCATCACACAGTTCTTACACAAAAAAAACCAAAGATTTAGTGCAGCTGTAGCCCTCGACTGACAAAGAACCCTGTTCGTATGGGGCGCAATCCTGAAAAAGCGTGAGCTAGGCATAAACGTCATCCAACAAGTGCTAACGCAGAAAAGATTCCCGTGCTGCGCGTCAAACTCAGGAAACGGCACCGAAAAATTGGCAGAGCCCACGTACAGTGGGAATCGATGATATTCGAAGCACGAATGAGAAATGTTGATATGTCAATTTAACCTCATCGAGGTAATCAGCTCTTATCCTTAGCGTTGACGCAATGAATGATAATCTGACGGGTGTAATTATGGAGTGTGCAGTGAAACTTGGAAGTACGGTACGTATACAAAACACTGGCAAGCTGTCCCAGCAGACGAAGAACCTTATTAAAAAGCGTCGAAGCATGAAAGTCTCTAGTACAACGGACAAAATAGAACTGGCAGAGCTTTCTAAGTTGATTATTAGGCGTAAGGTATCCGATATAAGAAGGTATAAACATGGACAGAATTGAGCACGCTCTGAAAAACGGAAGAAGCGTCAAAGCAGCGAAGAGGAAACTTGGGATAGGCAGAAATTGGATGTATGCACTAAGGGACAAAGAAGGCAAAATAACTACCAATATGAATAGGATAGTTAAAATAGCGGAGGAGTTTTACAGAGACCTACAGAGTAGCTGGGAGAACCCGTTCTCCCTACTACAAGAACTAGCAGTAACCCAGAAGACACCACACCAGTAATGATAGACGAAGTCAGAAGAGCCTCGGAGAGCATGCAAAGAGGCAAGGCTGCTGGGAGGACAAGGTAACATCAGATCTGCTGAAAGATGGAAGACACAGTGTGTTAGAAAAACTAGCCACCCTGTTTACGAGGTGCCTCCTGACAGGAAGAGTACCAGAGTCTTGAAAGAATGCTAACATCATCTTAATACATAAGGAAGGAGATGACAAGGATTTGAAGAACTACAGGCTGATCAGCTTGCTCTCTGTAGTGTACAAGCCATTTACAAAGGTAATTGCTAACAGAGTTAAGAAAACAGAATTCTATCAACCGAAGGAACAAGCAGGATTTTAAACAGGCTACTCAACAATCGACCACATTCATTATAGGAATCAGGTAATAAAGAAATGCTCAGAATATAGCCAACCACTATACATAACCTTCTTAGATTACGAGAAGGCGTTTGACTCAGTAGAAATATCAGCAGTCATGCAGACACTGTGGAATCAGGCGTCAATGAAGTATATATAAACATCTTAGTAGAAATCTACAGGGGATCAACTGCTACCATATTGATTATAAAGATAACAATATAATACCAATCAAGAAATGTGTCAGGCAGGGGGATCCAATCTCCCAAATGCTATTTACCGCATGCTTACAGGAGGCTTTCAGAGGCCTAGAATGGGAACAGTTCGGGATAAGAGTTAATGAAATGTACCTTAGTAACCTGCGCTTCGCCGATGACATTTCATTGCTGAGTAACGCAGGGGACGAATTGCAACTCATGATTACGGAGTTAGAAAAGGAGAGCAGTAAGGTGGGTGTTAAAATTAATCTGCAGAAAACGAAAGTAATGTACAACAACTTCGGAAGAGAGCAGCGCTTTGAGATAGATAATAGTGCACTTCAAGTTGTAAAAGACTATGTCTACTTAGGGCAGGTAATAACCACGGAGCCTAACCACGAGACTGAAGTAACTAGAAGAATAAGAATTGGGTGGAGCACATTTGGCAAGCACTCTCAAATCATGACAGGTAGATTGCCACTATCCCTCAAGAGGAAGGTATATAACAGCTGTATGTTGCCGGTACTTAGCTATGGAGCAGAAACCTGGAGACTTACAAAGAGGGTTGAGCTTGAATTGAGGACGACGCCGCGAGCAATGGAAAGAAAAATGGTAGAACATTCAGAGACGAGAAGAGAGCCGAGTGGACTAGGGAACAAACGGTGATAAACACACAAGCGATAAAAAATAGCGATAAAACAAACAAGCGAAAAAAATTATCGCTTTGTAGGTGGTATACGACGCTTGGTGGGCGTAATGTGACGTCACATATTTCCTTGTTTTGCGATGTTCGAATGAGTGCTCAAAGTTTTTTTTGTGCTATGTCGGAATCAGTGCTTGTATGGGCTCCATGATGGGCGGGTCATTGTAATATGATGGTTTGGGCTTTGAGAGCGCTTACTTCAACGAAGTTTGTTTGATCTTGTTATTTTTACATATTTCTCAATGTCACTATTTTTCCACTATATCATATAATGTACCTTTTTATATTTTTTATCTTTTTTATGTTTTGAGCTTATGTTGTGTTATTTATTTATACTGCATTCCTGCCTAAGGCCTTCATGGAAGACCAGCAGTACGTAACAAAATGAATAAATAAAAAAAGGTTTTCATAGTTCTCACTCAAGTTACACTGACTTCATTTTGAAACAACTTGTTGGAATTTGTTGGCTGTTTAACATGTTGGCTGCTTATTAAGGTAGCTCTTTAGCCACTGTACTGTTAGTTGATTTTGCTTCACACTTTTGTAATTAACGGGTATCACGTTTCTACTCGGCGGCCAGCTGACGAAGGAGTTTCGCATATGTGACCCGCCAACAATTCACCAGTGGGACACACATGGATGGCCTGATGCAATCTTATCTCCAAAAGTTGACTTGAATGATTGATATGTGGGGTTTACCATCCCGAAACCACCATATGATTATGAGAGATGCCGTAGTGGAGGACTCCGGAAATTTCGACCACCTGGGGTTCTTTAACGTGCACCCAAATCTGAGCACACGGGCCTACAACATTTCCGCCTCTATCGGAAATGCAGCCGCTGCAGCCGGGATCCGATCCCGCGACCGGCGGGTCAGCAGCCGAGTACCTTAGCCACTAGACCACCGCGGCGGGGCTATCTCCAAAACCTATTAAATGTACTCGTGAGCTACACTTATATCAATGGCCTCACAGATGTCTCTTTTTTTCGTGACGCACCGCATGCGGTCGCTTTTTACTGGAACAAGACTGCTCAATAAAAGCTTCATATTTCGGAATTGGTGTCCAGGTTTTAGTCAATATCAAGTCGGCATCAGTGTATTCTTGAAATCCTGGCGTCCAAATCCTCTTCGATTACCCATATACCAGATAGGGGCGACGCCGCCTTTCAAATGGCAACAGTAGCCGAAATTTTGTGCAAGTCAATGCCCCCTTGGCTACAGAAGGTCAAGAAATAAAACCCAATCATAACTGCATTCTGTGAACACGGCCCACTAACTGAGGTGAGTTTCAGACTCTGGCGCAAAAGGTTCCCATCTGCTTGCAAGAACCTAATTAAAAACAACCCGCACGGTGGCGCAAACACTGCCGTGCAGTTTTATCTTCACCGCAAGCATATTACCGTTTTTGCAATACCACGTCAACCAAGAGGTCTACAATAGCAAAAACGTTGGTGGCGGTATTGCTTCCGACCCATCGCGCGACTACAACTGCAGAATTCATTGAGGACATGAGCTGCAATAGATTTTCATAATCTGTTGATCTAATAGCATAAAGCGTTTGTTAGCAATATAATGACTGACGCGCAATCCTTTACGATTTCTTGTCCAAGAAAACATGACCTGCTCTGGAGCGTTTCAGACGTATTTCAGTGTTACAAAGTGCGGGTGGTATACCACTCCTATTAGATATCGCCTTGTAATTACAATATATATTATGGAACACGGATATTATGAGGAACTGGTTTATTCAATCAGGCTCGAGCTAAATTACTGTGATGATGATATTTACAAATGACAAATATGGACAAGTGATGATGATATCTATAGGGAAATTAAGAGTCATTCGCTTGTCGTGCTCACACTAATTCCCCCACGCGGTGGAAGCGGTCACCTGGTCACCCGAGAGGAACATGCAGTGCATCGCTTATAAGACTTTAAAGGACATGCATGTAGTGTTTCTGTCTGTTCGCAGCGGTGATCAGGATTAGAGCTGAGAGTACGAATTGGTAATTGACAGGAAATCGCTGTTCGACCACCGTGTAAGGCCCAATAAAGCGACTGATGCATTTGTCGCACAAGCCGGGGACGCGTAGGGGAGTCCAAAAAACTTCGTCCCCAAGGGAGAAGTCATAACACGGCGAGACGAGTCGTATCGAGACTTTCGAGTTTCCTAAGAGAGGCCGGTGTTAACGTGAGCCAGGTGACGACAGTGTGCTATACGAGATAAAAATTGTTCCGAGTAAGGAGCTGTCAAGCCTGCATGGGCTGAAAGGAAAAAGTCGTCTAGAGTGAAACACAGCGAGCAACCCTGCACTAGAAAAAATGGCGACGAAACTGCCCTTGTTGTGATATAATAACACTTTTCGCTGTAAAAGAAAACTTTTTTACATTCCCATAAGACCACTCGATTGCGGATACAGCTAGTTTTTTTTTCCTTTTAGCCAATATATCAATCATCTACCACACCTTTTTGTAAGCTTTGTGCACCTTATGCTGTTTCGCCCTGCCTCCGCAAACGAAACCATTATATGTCACCTAATTTCGCGCTGCCATCGTGGTCGGCAAGCGTACATGTGACGCGATGAGGTCATGTTGACGCAGTATTGACGTCACAATTATTGTTATTATGTGAGGTAATCACGACGTGATATTGTCACGTGCTACAAAAGGTCTTCAACTAGGAAGAACTGAGCCGGCGGAGAGACGCACCGAAAACTGGCAAGATGGCTGCTTCAATAATAAACAACTGGTCAGAGCACGCGCTGCCCCAGAACATCGTCTTCCATTGTCGCGGGCAGCCATGGCTTGCGCTCGCCGTAAGTAATGGCCAAGTGGCATTATTCGCCTTCTGAGAAAAAAAAAAAGGCATCACTCTGATGCCCGGAAAGTACAAAGGCAAAGTCGGGGCGAACCCACAGAAAATACGCGCATACACAAAAACAGCGATATGGTTTATGCGCAGTCGCACTACCGCGTGAAGTACGGCTTCAGGCGCACCACGTGGACAATCTCTGAGGAGTGCCTTCGCCGTCGTGGTGAGAAGGCGCCGTCAGAGATTACCTCGTAGTTCACATCGCTCACGCGTCGCAAGACTTTGTATGGTCCGAAGTAGCGACTTAGCAGTTTTTCAGACAATCCCTTGCATCGAACCGAAGTCCACACCCAAACTTGATCGCCTGGATGGTATTCAACTTGTCGATGGCGAGCGTTGTAGCGGCATGCGTCTGTACCCTGCTGGTGCGTAATGTGTAGGCGTGCTAACTGGCGTGCTTCTTCGGCGTACTGGGTAAGCTGCACAGCATCAGGAGTGATCAAATCATCGCAATTGTGTGGAAGCATCGCATCCAGCATGGTCTGGACCTCACTTCCATAGACAAGACGGAAAGGCGTGAATCGAGTAGTTTCCTGGACGGCAGTATTGTACGCGAATGTGACGTACGGTAGCACCAGGTCCCAGGTCTTATGCTGGACATCTACGTACATAGATAACATGTGAGCGATGGTCTTGTTGAGTCGCTCTGTCAAGCCGTTGCTCTGTGGATGATATGCCGTGGTCTTGCGATGGCTCGTGTAGCTGAGCTTGAATACGTCATGAATGAGCTGGGCCGTGAATGCTGTTCCTCTGTCTGTGATTACGCACGACGGGGCGCCATGGCGAAGAACGATCTGGTCCATAAAGAATTGGGCGACGTCGGAAGCAGTAGCGCGTTGTAGTGCCTTTGTTTCGGCGTACTTCGTCAAATAGTCGGTGGCTACTACGATCCACTTGTTGCAGGCAGATGATAGTGGAAAGGGCCCCAGTAAATCCATTCCTATTCGATCAAATTGCGCTCTGGGTGGTTCTATTGGTTGAAGAAGCCCCGCGGGCTTTAGTGGAGGGGATTTGCGGCGTTGACATTCCCGGCAGCTTTTCACGTATCGCTTAACTGATGCAGAAAGCTTAGGCCTGTAGTACGCTTGTCGAACTCGAGCGAGAGTTCGAGAGCAACCTAAGTGACCAGATGTAAGATCATCGTGGCAGGCAAGAAGAATGTCGTCACGCATGTCTGTTGGCACGACTAGAAGATAGGTTCTCTCATTGCCGTTGGAGTGTTTCTTATAGAGGACCCAATCTCGCAGACAGAACCATAACAGACTTCGAGAAATACATCGAGGTATGGACGAGTTGCGTCCTTCAAGGTTTTCGATAACTACGCGAATTTCATCGTCCGCACGCTGTCGCGTAATCAGATCTGTTGTAGTAAGCGCCCCAAGGAAACCATCGTCATCCTCGGTGTCGTGGCCACAAACTTCGACAGGTGCACGGGATAATGAATCAACATCTTCGTGCTTGCGGCCCGACTTGTAAGCGATCGTGAAATCGTATTCTTGCAGATGAAGACTCCATCGTGCCAGTCGCCCACACGGGTCCCGTCGGTTGGCTAACCAGCACAACGAATGATGGTCGGTCACTACCTTGAAGTGGCGTCCGTAAAGGTAAGGCCTAAATTTCATAGTGGCCCATACAACAGCGAGGCACTCTTTCTCTGACGTGGAGTAGTTGACCTCGGCGCGGTAAAGAGTGCGGCTAGCGTACGCTATCACTCGCTCTGTGCCCTCTTGTTGTTGTACGAGGACAGCACCAAGACCAACGTTGCTGGCGTCCATATAAATTTCAGTATCAGCGTCTTGGTCAAAGTGAGCGAGGACTGGTGGTGTCTGCAAACGCTCCTGTAGTTCACAGAAAGCTGCGTCCTGTTCTTCCTCTCAGACGAATAGAACATCTTGACGAGTGAGTCGAGTGAGTGGTTCAGCAATCCTAGAAAAATTGGCTATAAAGCGGCGGTAGTACGCGCAGAGCCCCAGAAAGCGACCCACTGCCTTCTTATCACGTGGAACAAGAAACGAGGCCACGGCGGTACTTTTGTCAGGGTCTGGTCGAATACTCTCCGCACTGAAAACATGGCCGAGAAACTTAAGTTCCTTGTAACCGAAATGGCATTTTTCTGGCTTCAGTGCCAGGTTAGCAGAGCGGAGCGCTTCCAGCACAGTCTGCAGACGCTTCAGGTGCTCCTCAAAGGTGGAAGAAAACACGACAACATCATCGAGGTAAACGAAGCATGTGTGCCACTTTAGACCGGTAAGAACAGTCTCCATCATTATCTGGAATGTCGCAGGTGCAGAACAGAGGCCGAAGGGAAGCACTTTGAATTTATATAGGCCATCCGGTGTAACAAAGGCGGTTTTTTCACGATCTCTTTCATCACCTTCGATCTGCCAGTAGCCACTTTTCAAGTCTATCGATGAAAAATACTTGGCGCGCCACAGTCTGTTGAGGGAATCGTCGATGCGAGGCAGCGGATAGACATCTTTTTTAGTCACGCTGTTAAGTTTCCTGTAGTCCACGCAGAAACGCAGTGATCCATCTTTTTTCTTCACGAGCACGACCGGAGATGACCAGGCACTTTTCGATAGTTGGATAATGTCATCTTGCAACATCTCTTTGACTTGAGTATTTATAACGTCACGTTCCTTTGCCGAAACGCGGTAAGGGTGTTGTTTTATGGGTGAGGCGTCGGTATACGTAATTATTCGATGTTTCGCAATCGGTGTCTGACGAACCTTCGTGGTGGACGCGAAGCACTCTTTAAATTGACATAGCAGTTCACGTAGCTCGGTCTGTTGTTGTTCCGAGAGGGTCGAGTTGACATTGACTTTTCCAAGTAGTGAAGTCACGTCGCTTGGCGTCGGTCGAAGCCCGTCGTTGGCTGATGTAGATGCGAAGCATTCAGAAACGTCTGCGATAGGGTAGGTGAAAGCGATGGTGGTATCACGAAACAGGTGCCGGTACTCGTTACTCAAATTAGTCACAAGTAGGGCAGAGTGTCCGTCATAAAGCGTGACGAGGCTGCGTGCAGCGCAGATACCTAGCGCGAACAAAAGCGTCAAGTTGTCTTCGGCGACAACCTCACCATCCCGTAACTTGTCAGACACCACATCAACTAGGACGCTTGAACGCGGAGGCAACGTGATGCTGTCGGCAGAAATGCGAAGCGTGCTGTCACGGATGTCATCAGGTATGTCGGAGGATCCAGTTGTCGAAAACGTCACGGTGCGCTCTCGAAGATCGTAATGGCGCCGCGCTCCCGCAAAAAGTCGACTCCTAGGATTCGGTTTCGGGAACAGTCACGAAGTACGAGGCAGCTGGCGAGAAACGTACGTCCCCGAATGCCCACTCTGATAGTGCACATGCCGATTGGGATGACTACGTGCCCGCCGGCAGTACGAATTTGTGCTTCGTACCAAGGCGTTACAACTTTCTTTATGTGCGCTGCTAGTTTCCCGCTTATGATCGAGTAGTCCGCACCTGTGTCCAATAACGCACTAACGTCGTGGTGACCGTCGACTACCACATGTATATCCAGAGAAAATCTGCTTCTGGCTTTCGTCGTTGTCGTCGGGGAATCGCTCCATGTCCGTGCTTGCGTCGGTGGGAGGCCTTGCTTGCGTCAAGTGTCAGCGGCCTCACTCCCGAAGGTCGCTGTCGTTAGTTTTCCCGCCTAGGGCTTGGCGAGCGCGCCGGCGCCGCTCCTGGGAGGCTCCGAAAATTCGGAGAAGATCGCCTTGGGGATGGGGACCGTGACTGCCGCCGCAACGCCATGCACTGCTGTGAGAGGTAATCTTGAATAGCTCTCGGTCTTTCGCCAAATCTCAGTCGTGGTGCGTCGACGGCAAAACCCTGTAGTCCGAGGCGACGGTAGGGACATTCCCGGTACACATGTCTAGCTTCACTACAGTGGTAACACAGTGGCCGTCGGTCTGGTGTGCGCCATACGTCGGATTTTCTGGGAAGTGGCTGCCGATTTTCTAAGTGCTGAATTGGCTGCAGCGAAGGAAGTGCATCCTGATGCATAGGATTAGCGAAGCGAGGTGAAGCAGGATTATATCGGCTTACAGCTTCTGCGTATGATGCACGATGTGGCTCCGCCGGGACAGGCGGGACATAGCCGGAAGGCGGAACTTGGAGAGCCTGTCGTACTTCGTTTCTGACAAGGCTGCAAATAGACCCTACAGTAGGTTGGGACTGGAACTGAATCTTTTGTAGTTCGTCGCGCACCACCGATCGAATGAGATCTTCTACTAGGAAGAAGTGAGCCGGCGGAGAGACGCACAGAAAACTGGCAAGATGGCTGCTTCAATAATAACAACTGGCCAGAGCACGCGCTGCCCCAGAACATCGTCTTCCATTCTCGCGGGCAGCCATGGCTTGCGCTCGCCGTAACTAGATACCTTGAAAGTACTACAGTGGAATTGTAGGTCTTTGAATTCTGCTTCTACTGACTTACTTTGCCTAATTAATCAGTTATATCCGGATATAATCTTATTACAAGAAACCTGGCTTAACCCCGTTAGGAATTATCATTTAAACAATTTTAGAGCATTTCGGTTAGACCGTCCATCACTAGGAGGTGGTCTAATTATACTAGTCTCGAATAAATTTTGCCGCACAGCGAGCATAGCTTTTCAGCTTATGTCCACAGACTGTGAAATTTTGGCAATAGACCTCTGTCTGCCAGGGCACCACCCTTTTTCACTTATAAAACGCATATTTTCCAACGGGTTTGCATAATACTCAACAATTAGATACTGCCTTAGCTAATTGCAAGAATGATTTCCTTCTGACTGGTGATTTCAACTCACATCATGTTTCATAGGGATTTCGAACAGATCCTTCTGGTACTCTTCTGTGGGATTGGATGATTAATAAAAATCTTACCTGCCTAAATGATAGACAGCCTACATTTATTCGCGGACGGACACGATCGGTATTAGATCTCACGTTTTGCAGCCCAAATGTTTCAATAAAGTCTTGGAAAACAATTGATTTCTCTTCAAACAGTGACCATCTTCCTGTATACTTTGAAATCTCATGTGCTGTGAAATCTATTGAAAGGGCAGAGAAAACATTGATCAATTACAAAAAATTTAAAGACTGCTTGCGTTCCAACATTAGGGCAGTGTCCAGAGGTCAAAATGAAGACCTCGGCAGA
>WOVY01008846.1:0-12941 GCA_013436015.1 Rhipicephalus annulatus | reverse complement strand
AACAGCATGACAACATGCTACGCTCTTGATGCGCTCGCCGCCGCATCGCTAGCTTTACATTTACCAAACTTGGTATTACGTGACACGAACCTACAACCTAAAAAAATGACCCATCAAAGCATGATAATCACGACATGCGCGTCATGTAACAACATGACTACATTCCACATTCATGTTGCGCTCGTGGCCGTTTCGGTAGCTTTACATATGCCAAAGTTGGTATGACATGACGCCAATGGATAAAGAAGGTATGTGACTGCTGCAAACATGATAATGGTAAGATGCATGCAATGTGAAACCACAACTACATGCTACAGTGAAGGCGCCAATACATTTCGTCGTGACACGGTGAGCGTGCTCACCGGTGTTCATTTCGTCGCGCCACGCCGGCGTTGTCACTCCTGGCGCGGGTCCTGCCATATACTCGCAGGTGCGTGCCACTCTGCGTTGCTTTAACGCATGCGCGTGTGAGCGCTGCCGTACTTCCGTCGCGGGAAGAGGGAGATGCAGTGTTGCCTGGGTAACGCATCGGCGCGAAACGCAGCATGTCGCATTTCACGCCAGTAGCCATCAGGCCGTGCTGACAGACGGTGGTCGGGCTTAGCGTCAGACTATAGATGCTCGCGTTTTCCTGACGTAGCGTCGCTGTGCCCAGCGTGCGCGTGCGTCAGCGCTATATTGGAGTATGTGATGTTAAAGAGCAAAGAAGAGAAAAGGGAGCCCTGTAACTCTTTGCATCAGAGTGCGACACATCAGCAGTAGTTCACGAGAGATGGGTGTAAGGAGGGAATAAAGAGATAGGAATAAAACGTAAATAACTAGAGAAAGGAAGGAGAGAGCGAGGCACAGGGACAGTGAACGACAGAAAACGACGAAATTAAAGAGGAGATAGGAAAGATGGACACGGTCGCAGGAGTCCGACTTCGGGGCACTACTCAGCGAGAGATGGCGAAAGGCGAGCCCAGTCAGGCAGAAATGCGCTGTCGTTGGAGATCGCGGGGGAACAACCCGTCGGCACAAAATACAGAGAACGAGTCCTCACATCGGAGTATATTGGGCTCTTCAATATGCGCTATCGGCAGTTTTGCTAGCTCCACATATACCAAATGTGGTGTTTCGCTCCGTCAAACGGATGACGAAATATATGACTGGTGCAAACATGATAATCTTGACACGCGTGTCATGTAAAAACAAACACAACATACCATGCTCATTGCGTGCACACTAAACCAAATCTCACCCTAAAGGGCGTAATGAGCTTGTCGCTAGACGAGCACGCTTTGCTCCCTATTGGGTGTACAAAAAAGGGTGCCGAGAAAGAGTTCAGAGCTCAGCACCCTTAAGAAAAGGGTGCAGAGCAAAAATTTTAAAGGGTGTAACGAGTACGACCTTTAAGAAAGGTGCTGTGATGTCATAACATTCTTTCAAATGGCTACTTGAAGGGTGCTCCCCATCGACATACCAGTGGGCCAAATCCGGGATTGATGCTGGAGATGGCTAAAAATGCAGATTGCTGTATACTCTGTAGACCATGCTGAGTAATAGCCCACATACGGTTTGTTAGTACTTGAACACGTGGACTAAGTCGTCCATTCCACCCTATACACGTGCACCATGCACGCGGCCGGCCCTCCACAGAGTGCCTTCCGCAGGCGCTTATGAAAATAGCACTGAAACACAGTGACAGCTCTAGGTGGAGCTTTTGCATCATCGTTTTTAAAACACAGTGCCTCTGTAGTGACGCTACTGGTAAGTTGGTTGCAGTGTTTTGCTTTCTCTATGTGTAGGCAAATAGAGAATCCGGCACTGTTATCGAGAAGTGCTGCAATTGTGCCTTACCCTGTCCAGGTGCTGCTCCTCGGGTTTTTGTTTTTGCTGCTCTGTATAGAACAAGCTGCACTTACTGCACTTCTTAAGAACAGTGTCAAATTTTAGATAAGTTTGTACTGTTCCAACAGTAAAGTTAGCTTCACCACAAAGGAAGTGTGATTTGGCGAAGCCGCCGTTCTCCAGCAGTCAACAAAGTGGAGGCCGCACGTACAGCTGTCTGTACGTTTGTGTACTAGTTACCAAAGTGCCCTCGAGAAGCGCTCAGCAGAGTGCCGCATGCATGGTGCAATGTTCAAGTGGAAGTAGACAATATGTAAATATATACCTTAAAGCAAGCTATATTGAATGTATATGTGTGTTTCAATAATCATGAAATTGATCCCAGAGTGCGTATAAGACCTGTGCTACCCCTTTTTGGTACAGAATAAACGTAATCTATTCAAGGCCCCTTCCTGTACACATGCATGCATAGTTTATGGATACTTGGTCACCATACAGACACGCATGCCTGCAAATTAAAAATTCATAGGTTTCGAATACTGGTGATTATTTCAAAAGCCATATACACAGTTTAAAAGACACGCATATAATATGCACTAAATACAGAACCTTACCACAATGCACTCTTTTAATTATGTGTAGAAGACGTGAGCTTTTATGCATGTGAGAATGCAAGAAGTAAGGCCCCAACAAAAATTTATGACAAGTCAATTAACATGATGCAAAAAGTCACTATTTTATTGTACATAGCATACAACCCAAAAAGATTGACAATAGTAAACATGAGCTATGACCTGCTGCATCGACTGTAATGGTGAGATCTGTATGAGTGAGGATCAATCTTCTGTTTTTCAAAACTTTTTCTTATGAATGGACATCTTTTTTCTGAAGAGACTTCTTTTTAACTTTAACAATCTGAATTTCCTCCTTGCATAGTCGGTAACAAATAAATTATTTGAAACAACAAAATAAAAGTTAGAGGCACCAGCAGTCCAAAGGCGCTTATTTAAAGTGTTGCCAGTGCCCACACAATTGAAAAAGAAAATTGATAGAAAAGTAGGTGTATGGTAAGACATGTGGGTTTATATAACATGCTTTGGTCATTATGCTAAAAGCCTTGACTAAAAACTTGCTCAAGGCTTATTTACAGCTCTCCCTTTATATATATATATATATATGTGTTTCTAAACTTGTACGTTACAAAATCACAAATATTGACAAGGTAATGCAAGTGGTGTTGGAATAATATAATGTGATCATTCAAAATCCTTGCACAATCCATCTTCAGATGCCCAGGCGACCTTGGTTCATTTTACAGAAGTGTGGTCAGGGCGCTCCTTCTCTACAGCACATGCGCACCCGGAAGCCTAAAATAAAGACAGAAGTAATCACCAAGAGTTCACAAGACAGATAGTCCAAGATACAATATGCTTTGTCATTCCGGAGTGTTCTTAGTTCTGCGTGAGTAGAAGTCAGCATCAAAATCCGCTTTGTTTTCAACAGAAAACATGCTTGTTGGAAGTCCCCAAGGCAAATAGCTGTGTAAACAACTTGACAGTACCTGGGGGCCTACAGACGGTAGCACGTACAACAGATTTCACATACAAAAACAAACAGCATAGGAGAAAGGAAAGATATATACAAGAAACATCTGAGCAATGATTCAGCATGATGCACACATGAAACATGAGTTAGGTTTCAGTAAAAAAGCTATTTACCAAGTAATTGCGCACATCTCATTTGAACGAACCGAATAAGTCACTGAAGTTAGCGTTTTTAAAGAATTGTAAAGTGCCAATGAGCAATATTCTAGTCTAGCTCTACAATAGTGCGTCATGTATGTAGTACTGGTATTTGTCTGTTAGGTGTGCTGTAGTCATGAATATATTCAATTTTCCTAATACCTAAAACTTTGTATGTTGTAGTCCAGCTGTTAATGTTTAATAAATAATTGTTTATGGTAGCATTTAGGTTACAAAATTCATGCTAAAAATTAGGCAGATCGCACATACTTTGGAAATCGATGTTTTTCGAAACACGTGGATGCAAGGTGATTGTATCTAATTTTTTCATTGAGCGATCTTATGAAGTTGAGCTCAATATATGTACAAATTCTCGCACACATATACGTTAAACAGCCACATATGTTTCATTTGTTATGAGGAGATGTTACACCCATGACAACATTAGCATTTATTTGCTGTTACGTAACGGTGCCAACAGAAACATGGATATTAGCCACACTAAAAGTGGTAGGCTGGTATGAAGCATTGGTGTTTGCGCTGGCACTCGCGAGTATGGTAGCCCTCAACACTGCTACACAAATACATCACAGGATGGTGCCTGACTACAATTGACTTTGATTCGACACCACGGCTGCACCATAGGCGTGCATATGTAATAGCTATATATTTGATAGGCAGTACTGCAACGACAGTTGATGTTACACAAACATTGGAGACTATTTGGAAAGTGTAACCAAGGCTAGGCATGGCTCTGCGAGAGAATACTTAATTACCAAGCAGAATACTAGGTTTCGATTCCTGCTGGGACACTTGACTTCATTCTTTGGAATCATTTGGTCAATGCTGCCTAAGTCAGCTTTTTTAACATGATAGTGTTGAAGAGCTCGTGTCGCAGAAACCCGCCGCCGGAGTCTGTCCCGTTGGTTGTGAGCGAAAAATCGTCGGTGTATCTGTGACCGAAAATTCAAGTTACCTAGTTTCCAGAAACTCAAAGAATTCCTACTTATGACCTAATGGAGGCGTGCTAATTGCTGCAAAACAAACCCCTAAGTCGTGCTACTAGACACTCAACACAGGGCTTAACACACGGAAGTCCATTGACATCGGCCAAAAATTACCTTTTTAGGTACAGCGCTATTCCTCTTCCCCATTTCATGAGCCACACAATGCCATAATAATTGTACACTGGTATTTTTGGTGGGCTATATCACACGAAAAATACAAGCAATATGTCAAAAGAATGGCATCAAGTTTTACCGACATATCATCGAAATAGAGACCCAGGCTACTAGTCCTATTTATAATGCTAAGAGCATTTAAGGTGAACGCATTGAAGATAGCTGGGGGCCTTTTTCACTATCTAGGTATCAATTTTTCACTATTTTGGTATCAAAATTCTGCCATGTCAATCATAGTTTACCGACATTGCAAGCTCAAGAAAAGTGTGGCTCTGAAGGCATCAACACAGCGTTTTTCCAGATCTCCTAAGAAGGCAGTCCTTATAATTGCTAATGATGATGATGTGTAGGACTTAATGGCGCAAAGGCCAATTGGTGGCCAAAAAGCGCCATTTCAGCGACTAAATATGGGGACAATGATATGGTGCGTGGCTGAATAGGGGCCTTAAAATTCCTCGCGCTAACGCGGGTAAAAACATAGCTAATAAAATTATGGTAATGGCGTGATATGGATAGTAAAAGTGGGTGACAAAAGGTTTCGATAATAAAAGCATGTGTAAAAATATTTGGCACTAGCACAAATGCCTCATCAGCGCCCTTGTGTCTAAGGGCCTAGAGGCAAGTTTTTCTCAATATAGCCACTGCTGCAGCAACCTCTCTTGAGAGGTCACGCTACGCAATGCCTGGGTATATTACATCGTAAAATCCGACATCTCTTAAAAAAGCTAGCAATGATTTATGGGTGAAAAGTGGTTCCCAACCGACAAACATTGTGGGGTGTAATGGTATATGTTGTCGGTAGGGTAATGAAAACTGTTGTCTTCTTAGTGTGTCTAATTGTTTACACTGGATTAAAACGTGAAGAACTGTTAACGCCTCACCACATCCGTCACACAATGATGGATCGCCACTGGACAAAAGAAATGAGTGTGTCGTGTATGTGTGTCGTATCCTGAGCCTTGTTAGTGTTACCGCTGTTAGACGTGATTTTGATACTGGTGGCCAATGGCGAAGGGCTTGATAACGTGTAGCTTGTTTTGTGTGTGTCTATCCCACTTGCTCTGTCAGTAGTCCCCGAGCTTTTGTTTAAGAGACGGCTTAAGATCAAGGGGCGGGTTCGATATTAGTGTAGTAGCACTGATTTTGTGGACGGGTGCAGCAAGCTGATCCGCCATCACGTTGCCTTGGATCTCCCGGTGCCCTGGCACCCAGCACACTACAACATGTTGTTTGAGTGGGTAGAGTGTGCATAAAATAGAGTAAAGTGAGACGAGGACAGGGTTTTTTTGTTTTTTAAGAGTGTGCAGAGCCGTAACCACACTGAGGGAGTTCGTATAAATTACTGCTTTCTGTATTTGTGATTGCTTGATGTGTTTAGCTGCCACAAGTATCGCGTAAGCTTCCGCTGTAAAGATACTTGTGCCAGGATGTAGAGGGCCAGCATCCGAAAAGAGTGGGCCGAGAGCAGCGTAGGACACAAAGGAGTTAGACTTGGAGGCATCTGTAAGGAACTCAGGACGTGTGTATTTGTGTTGAAGTTCCAGGAAGTATTTTCGGATATGGGCAATTGGTGCATGTTTTGTAACTTCTAGAAAAGGCACATTGCAGTCTATAATCTGCCACTGCCACGGTGACGGGTATTCTACAGGAGCCATTAAACTGTGTTCAAGTGACACTCCGGTTTCCTCAGCTAGACGCTTCAGGCGAACTGAAAAGGGCTGCCTCATCGAAGGCCTGTTTTGAAACAGAATCGAGCTCGACAAATTAATAATAGTGGAGTATGAGGGGTGCTTCTTGCCTGCTTTCACCTTAAGAAAATATACAAAGGATATGTAAGTTCTTTGTAGATGAAGCAACCATTCATTTGACTCAGCATAAAGGCTTTCTACAGGGCTGGTCCGAAAAGCACCCGTAAAAAGGCGGATGCCCAAATGGTGCACGGAATCCAGCATCTTCAAAGCACTTTGAGTCGCAGACTTATAAACAACGGCCCCATAATCTAAGCGAGTGCGACTGAGGCTTCTATACAGGTTCATGAGACATTGCCTGTAACCACCCCACGTAGTACGTGACAACACTTTTATAACATTCATGGCTTTTAAACATTTTGTTTTTAAATACTTGATGCGTGGTACGAAAGTCAACTTGTTGTCCAAGATTTATGTTCCGTATTGACAGACAGACGTTGACCGTTCAGTTCAATGTCAGGTTCTGAGTGCACGCCTCTCTTTCGGGAGAAACAAGACACATGTGCTTTTTTCTGGGTTCAGCCGGAATCCGTTTTCTTCTCCCCATTTGGAGACCTTGTTTAAACATGACTGAACCTGCCGCTCACAGATTGCTAGATTGCATGACTTAAAGCCAAGCTGGACGTCATCTACATATGTGGAATAGAACATGTTGCGGGGGATGGACATTTGCAAGGAATTCTTTTGATAATAAAAAGTGTACAACTAAGTACACCACTTTGCGGTACTCCTGTTTCTTGCACAAATGTTTGGGAGAAAATACTGCCCACAAGGACACAAAATTTCCGATTGGACAAGTAACTCTCGATTATGGAAAGCATTCTACCGCGCACACCTACGTGAGACAAGTGTCTTAATATTCCAAAACGCCATGTTGTGTCGTAAGCCATCTCGATATCTAGAAACACGGAGAAGAAGTATTGTTTGTGGACGAAAGCGTCTCGGATCTGTGCCTCGATACGCACCAGATGGTCGCTGGTGGATCTACCCTCTCGAACCCTACACTAGAACTGGTCAAGCAGATTGTGTGTTTCAAGGAAATGTAAACGTCGGCGGTTTATCATTTTTTTAAAAAAGTTTACAAAGGCAGCTGGTTAGTGCATTGGGCCTATAACTTGAAACTTAGGAACACTCCTTGCCTTGTTTCAATATAGGGATAACAATAGCCTCTTTCCAGAAAGCAGGGATGGTGCCAGAAAGCCAGATAGCATTGTATAGAGAGAGTAAAGTTTTTCGCGTTTTGAGCGGCAGGTTTTTCAACATTTCATACGTGACACGGTCGTATCCTGGGGCATAATTATTGCAAAAGTTTAGTGATGTTTGTAGCTCAGCTAAGTTGATAGGTTGACTGTATGCCTCGTGATTTGTGCACTTGCATTCTAGTTTCTGTTTTTCTATCCTTGCTTTATAACTTTGGAAATCTTCAGTATAGTGTGACGAGCTAGACACTTGCTCGTAGTGTGCACCGAGAAAGTTCGCCTGATCTTTCCGCCTGTCACCCTGTGTGTTTACGAGTGGGAGTGAGTGTACTTGTCTTCCTGCTGCCCTACGAACCATGTTCCAGACTTTAGCCTCTTGTGTATATGAATTTATCCCTGATAAAAACAGCTTTCTCTTCTGGCCTGCCGACGCGTTCTCCTGCCTCGAGATTTTCTTTTCTTAAAGCTCTCAACGTTTTCCGCCGTCGGCGAGTTTTCCGCCGCCGTCAGCAACCTCCATGCCCTGTACTGTTCCTTTCGCGCATTCTGACACTCAGTGTTCCACCACGGGACGTGTCGTTTGCCGGGCAGTCCAGATGTTTGTGGAATGCACTTGGCTGCTGCGTCAGTAAGAAAAGCCGTGAAGTACTGCACAGCTTCATCTATGCCTAATTCGCATATGTCAGTCCAACTTAAGTGAGTAATCTTGTGAAATTGTTTCCATTTGGCTTTGTTTACCAGCCATTTGGGAACATGTGGAGGACATTCATATGTAATTGGTGTACTCAAATCTAAAGGAAACTGGTCACTTCCGTATGGACTATTTATGACTTTCCACTGAAGTAATGACGCAAGTGAAGGAGATGCGATACTGAGGTCTATGGAAGAGTAAGTTTGTTGGCAAGGTTATAGTATGTTGCCTGTTTCCTATTCGACTGACAAGCACCTGATGAAATGAGGAATTGTTCAATGAGACGACCTCGTGCATCACAACGAGAGTCAACCCACAGACCATTATGTGCGTTTAGGTCTCCAAGGACCAGATAAGGTTCAGGTGGTTCGTCTATTAAAACTGGAATTGAAGTTTTTCAAGACGGTGGTGCGGAGGTATGTACAAAGAGCAGACAGTGACAAGTTTGTTTAGAATAACTGCTCAGACAGCCACTGCCTCGAGGGAAGTTTGAAGGGGTAATTGTGTACATCCTTGACTAACTATAACTGCTACACCACCGGATGGTGGCATTGCCTCATCTCTATCCTTTCGGAAGATTACGTAATTACGTGAAAAGTTTGTGTTTGTCTTACTTCTATGAATGTGACATTTTCTTTTTTTTCAATGTGATGATTTCTTTTTCTTTTTTCTAAAATGAACAAGACCGTGAGTATGCGGCATTATTTCCGCCACAGTTCACACAGTGTGATGGTTCTTCGCAGTTGTCAGAATTGTGGCCTGACACTCCCTATTGTGCACAAGTTTGGTGACCACGACAGCTTTGAGAGCCATGGCCATACCTCTGTCATTGAAAACAATGACGTGGGTTAGGTATGTATGGTCTGATCGGCGTCTTCGTGTACCCTGTTTGAATACTTTCTGGCAAATTACTGGAAGCGAACGTGAGTATTAGGTGTTTGTTGGTGTTACCTTGTTGTCCCTTCTGATGATGATCTTTTGTACATTGGTCACACTATGACTCTTCCACCCTTCCAGATGTTTCTCTTCTGTCAAGTTGAGCAAATCAGCATCAGATACCACTCCACGGGTTGTGTTTCATAGATCTGTGTGGTGTTACAGTGATGGGAGTGTCACCAAAAGTTGAAAGACTCTGTAGCTTCTCAAACTGTTCTTTTTCTCGAGCTTCAAGGATGAAGTCTTCACTGGCCATTTTGGTAACTTTGTACCCGGCCCCAAGAGTTTCTGTGAGACACCTGGCAACTCACAAAAGAGGATACAGTTCTGGCTTGCTTGCCACTTATCTCACTATGTACAACATGAAAATGGGGAAAGTTTTCATTTGATCGATTGAAAAAGCCTAAGTCTTCAATGCGTACGTGCTTCAAGGCGGTGCGATCACTTAACAAGGGAAACGCTCTATGCATGCCAGGTTAACTTTCTTTAGAAGTGTTGGCGGCCGCCCACCACGGAGCCCAACGAGGGGACGCTACGATTTTGCGGATGCTAAAACCTGCAGACGCCAACCCTACAACGCTACTATAACCTAATGCACCTAGACCAAGGTAGGCTATTTGCACAGGGTAAATGCTAGCCGCAAAGAAGTTTGGAAGTAAACAGAAGAGAGTAGAAAACAGGACAGATAAATAGTAAGAGATAAAGACGAAGATGTAGGGAGAGAGAGATAGGAAAAGGCGACTGCCGATTTCCCCTCGGTGGGTCAGCCCAGGGGTGCCGTCTACGTGAAGCCGGGGCCAAAGGGATGGGTTGCCTCTGCCGGGGGGCATTAAAGGTCCAATCATCCAGCGTCGGCTTAACCCCCAGGATCCCCTTTTCCCCAGACACGGCAAAGCCACTCACGGCTAGGCGTGGGAGGGAGTCAAAACTCCCCCGTTAGCTCGGGTCCATGGTGTCGCTACACACCAAACGCCAACTTGCACAGGCGCCCCTGCAGGGGTAAGAAAAGTGCTAATGTTTTCATTTTTGCTATAAATTTCATGCCTTGCATTTTAATGAACCTCCATCCTACATTTTTTGCATTCGTGCTCTCCCTAACTGCTCACCTTGCCTTGCCAAGTGTTCGTTGACACAAATAGGACTACTTATTAAAACGAAAGGCTACTGTAGACAGACGTAAGTTTTTTGTCTTATCCAGAACATTTCATTTGTGACATCGCGCATAACGCACTACTATTTTTTTAAACTAGACTTGTTTGTTCCTACTCTGTCTGTAGTTTCAATATCATCACGAGTAACGGTCTTTCCATCATCGCACAAAAATTTTGGACAGCGTCAAAAGAAACCCTCATCTGGGGCGCCTTTAATGTCAGATAGTTCAACCTTAAATACAGTGTAAATTCTTCATTTTTCATCTGAAGTTGCTTAATTTTACCTGGAAGTTTTTTGTCTGTTTCAAGGTGCGACAGGCTCTTCCTACAAAGTCTCTATTTCTAAAGAGAGCACGTTGACACTGTCAACACGTTCGTTCCATACTACTTGAAGGACCAAAGTTCAGCATGAATTTTGTGCTTGAAATGCTCTGCTTACCATGACAAACAATTCACAGGAAACATTAGTACTCTTGCTTGGCAGGAGTGCATGCAGTAATACTTACACAATTGAAGTAAGAAATAAGTGTCCCACCTGTGCAAAATTGATTTTGGCAATCACTGTGAAGACCACACACACCGCTGCCAGACTGAGGGTAATATGGAGAGCACTTCATATAAGTAGGCAGCGTCCAGTAGCTTGGTGAGGCACAGCGCATAAGCAGGGTGAACAAAGCTGATGCTTGGAACAATGGTTCAGAGTTTGCTGGTGCTTGGGCTCCTTGACCTTGTCAGGAACTTTCCTAGAGCAGCCTCACTCACATGAAATGACCGACCGTGCCGAGGAATTTCTGCACTGGTGCAAAAAAAAAACTATTTTGGTGAGGTTTGTCTAGACTGAATGCGCTGCTTGCCAAATTGCAGTGAATGGCTAGAAACGCATGGCCAACTTATATTTAGTTGCACGCAACTGAGAAATACAAAAAGGGCATGCTGCAGTGTAAATACAACGAAAAACATGCTGCTGCAGAGCTTTTCATGTCGATGTCATACATGTAAATTTTCATTCACCTTTGTAGCTCGCTCGTGCACAAAGATGAAGTTAGAACTCTTAGATGAAGACAACCCCTTTTAGCTGTATTGACTGCGCGTAATTAAGAAATAAGCATGCGTGAGTAATGCTGTTGCCTGTGATCACTAAATTTTGTTTTTGAAGCTGACCAAATATATGCACGAGTGCATCCATAGAGGCAAATTTGCATTCTGTAGTTATGATACCCATGTGATGTGTTTCTTAGGTAAATGCCGTGCAATATACACCATTTGAATATTTTATTACGTAAAGTGGCAATACCACTGCATATACATGTCAGTATGCGCATATGCATCCACTGCAGTTAAAGCATAAAATTAAATATTAAAGGAATACTGACACATGAATTTTTTACCAAGGTAGTGGATGGCTCCAGAAATTAAATTACCTGGGGTTCTTTATTGTGCACCCAAATCTGATCGCACAGGCCTACAGCGTTTTCACCTCCATTAAAAAAAGCAGTCACAGAAGCCGGGATATCATCCTGCGACCTTCGGGTCAGAAACCGTGTACCTTAGCGACTAGACCACTGCGACAGGACTTCCATCTCCTTGTTGCCCCATGAAGGGTGGCAGATCGGCTTTGCTAGTCTGGCTAACCTCCCTGTCTTTCCTTCTGAACCATTTCATCTCATGAGTTCAGCGAATGGAGCTTCCTTCAAACGGCTAACATTTGGACGTTTAGAATTCGCCTGAAATTGAGTTCTCTAAATGAATATTGTGTGCTGCTTCATAGTGATCATTGATCTAAATTGTTCTGATTGGGTGAAAAGGCACTACTCCTTACTTCTCATCGAACAGCACAAGCTGTCTAATGACCATAGGGGGAGAAAGTGGAAACGCTAAGACAAAACATCAATCTTGAACCACATGCCATCACAATAAAGCAGGCAGGCTTCTGCAATAATGACCAGCAACCGGGATTTCAGACACTACAGATAGCTACATAACGTAATGGTTTCCCAACATGATGAAAAAGGCAGCAGAATAACATTGTGCCTAACCTGCTTCCTTGAGATAACGATGAGGCCACAACGTTATTGGCCCCTGTATGCTAATAATATACCTTGTAAATCATGTGACAATAACATTCAATACGACGTCATGAATCTTGCATCCTACCATGTGGTCTAATCACCAACAAGGTAGTTTTAGTGACGTCGGTGCAAGCCAACAACAATCACTTGGTGTACATTATTTTTCATATTATTCAATTTGTCGGATGCGTACATCTTCAAAAATGGCAGTTTACATTTGTTCATTCTTAGATAAATACAATGTCTAAGTTTGCATGCCAGCAGCAACATATGCACGCCTTAGGCACGGATGCTGTGATGTATAACCTTATTGTGTTTTGAGCAGTAAATTAGGTATTCATACACTGCACATATGACGGCTCACTTGTAAAGCTGCAGCGAGAACACAAAGAAT
>WOVY01008845.1:0-12764 GCA_013436015.1 Rhipicephalus annulatus | reverse complement strand
CACTGACAGTAGCATAAATATGGTATGGTAGATTATCAGTAGTCAACACACTGCATGAACACTGTGTGTCAATAATTTTGCCCTAGGAAAGAAATATGTAGGAAATGAAAGCAAGTCTAAAAATATTTGTTTCTTTTAATCAAAAAATTTTCTCTTGAAATACTTGAACATATCAAATCAACATCAAAATAAAGCTCTGCTCCTTAGTGATTACAATATGTACTCCGACTTTATACAACAAAAAAGTGACAGCTATGCCGCAACGGCGAAGCAATGAAAACGACAGAAAAAAGATTACCAGATTCCACGTACAGTGGGAATCGAATATATGCGAAGAACGAATAAAAAAGGTTTATATGTCCCTTTAAATGTAGCACAGCGTTACGAGTTAGAGGCAAATAATGCTGTACGTGACTTCCGTGTCATGATTATCAAGTTTGTATCAAGTATCAAGTTTGTTGTCATCCATTAAATTCACCTGATACCAAATTTAGTATATGTGGAGACAGCAAAACGGCAGTGAGCACGCTATTAGCGTGGTGTGTTGCCATGTTCTGACCTGAAACGCATGTCAGCACTAGCATGTTTCAATAGCCGTATATTTTCTCATCCATTGACGTCACGTAACACCAAAGTTGGTATATGTGCAGCCAGCAAAACGTCCACGAGCGCATCATCAAGGGCCCAATATATTCCAATGTACCGTTGACGCGCACGCACGCTGGGCACACCGCCCCAACGTTAGCAAAACGCGAGCACTGTATAGTGTGACGCCAGTTGTGACCGGGGCGACCAGCATCGGTGGGCGCGGCCCGACGGCAACCGGCACGAAATTCGCACCTATGCGTTACCCAGACAACACTGCGTCTTCCTCTTCTCGTGACGGAGGGATGCCGGACACGCTGAAACGCGCAGGCGTCAAAGCAACGCAGCGCGGCGCACGCCTGTGAGTATATGGCAAAACTGGTGCTTGGCGTCGCACCACCGGCGTGACGTGTCGAAATGAATGCCGGCGAGCACGCGCACCGCGTCACGTCCAATTGTATTGGGGCCTTGACTGTGGCATCTAGTCATGTTCTCACATGACACGCGCTTCATGATTATCATGTTTGCACCAGTTACATACCTTCGTCATCCATTGACGTCACGTAATACCAAATTTGGCATATGTGAAGCTACCGAAACGGGCCGCGAGCGCATCATGAGTGTGGTATATAGTGATGTTGTTACATGACACGCATGTCGTGATTATCATTCTTGTATGTGTCATTTACCTAGGTCGTCCATTCGCGTCACATAGTACCGAGTTTGGTACATGTGAAGCTAGCGAAACGACCGCGAGCACATCATGAGCGTAGCATGTATTCATAATGTTACATGACACGCATCTCTTGTTTATCATGTTAGCGACGGTATCACACCGTCGTCATGTATTCACGTACCGTAATGCCAAATTTGGTATATATAACGCTAGCGAAATACCCGCGAGCGCATCATGAGCGTGGCTTGTGTCATGTTGTTACATGACAAGCATTTCATAATTTTCATGTTAGGGTCTGTCGCTTATGTTCGCCGTGCAATCATGTCATGCCATACTAGTTTTGCAACATGCCATATTAACCAAACCACCGCGAGAGCTGGAGGACAATAGATTGTAAATTGATGATGATGATATATGTTGTTTAATGGCGCAAGGGCCATCGGTGGCGAAAGAGCGCCAGGAAATAATATTGGATGAGAGCAATGGTTATGATAAATGGCTGTAAAAGGCCCTAAAGTTCTGCGCTGTAAAGATGCGTAAGACATATTTATTAAAATCATGAAAGGGAAGTGAAGCATGCCTGGTAAGAATGGGTCTTTAGTTGTCATGACATCATAAAATAGGAGCGTTATATTAGCACCGATTTCTCGCCAGTGCCCTTGGTCCCAAATGCCGGGAGACAGGTGCTCTTTTGGATGTAGCATCCGCAGCAGCAGCCTCCTTTCGGAGGCTGTGCTACCGATCACTTGAGTAGATAACATGGAAAGTATTTACTTCCTTTAAGAATGCATTCAATGCATTATACTTAAAAAGAGGTTCGCGACCAATAACATAGCTGGTTGAAGGGGTATGTGTTCCTCGTACGCTAGTGTAAAATGTTTTTTCCTGTAAGCCTCTAGCTCAGAGCATTCAAGGAGTATGTGAAGTACGGTAAGTGGACGGCCACATCTGTGACAGCTGGGTGGGTCACCACCAGACAGACGGTGTGTGTGCGTGCTGTGTGTGTGTCCTATTCTAAGCCGACAGAGACTGACCTCTGTGCGGCGTGTTTTCGACGTGGGTGGCCAGTTACCGAGGTATGGTTTATTCAAGTGTTACTTGTTATGAGTTTGTTGATCCCATAACTTCTGCCAGTAAGCCCTGAGCTTTTTCCGTATGTTTGGTTTTAGGTCCATTATAGGGACAGCAACTGAAGAGTTGGCGGAGCTTCCGTTAATTGACGTGGCGAGCTGGTCGGCCAACACATTTTCTTCGATCTCGCGATGTCCTGGCACCCAGCACACGACGATATGTTGCTTGGAAGTATAGGCCGCGCAGAGTATTGAAAAGAGGGATATAATTATAGGGTTTCTATGTTTTTTAAAATTTTTCAACGCTTTTACAACACTCAGGGAGTCAGTGTATATAACTACCCTTGGCGTATTGAATTCTTTGATGTGTTTAACGGTACGAATAACGCGTAAGCCTCGGCTGTAAAAATGCTTGTGCTGGTGGACAGAACGCTGGCATCCGAGAAGGATGGGCCGACCGCCGCATAGGACACGCCTGTATGAGATTTGGATGCATCAGTATACTATTCTGGAAAGTCATATTTATGTTGCAGCTCTAAAAAATACATCCGAATGTGTATGGGGGAGGCATGCTTTGTGACAGCTACGAAAGATGTGTCACAGTCTATAACCTGCCACTGCCATGGCGGGAGCCGCAGAGCGGGGGGGGCTGGGGTGGTAATCAAGCAGTGGGACATCTGTTTCTTCAGCTAGGTCTCTAACACGCAGCGAGAAAGGGCGTGTCATTGCTGGTCGACTGTAAAAAAAAGTTGAGAGCTGGACAGATCGTTGATGGTGGAATATGCAGGTTGATCACTGTTCGCATTTACTTTGAGGAAATATATGAAGGAAGAATATGTTTTCTGCAGATGGAGTGGCCACTCGTCTGATTCTACATAAAGGCTTTCAACTGGGCTTGTTCTAAAGGCGCCTGTGAATAGGTGGATGCCTTGATGAAGAACAGGGTTTAACATTTTCAGAGCGCTTGGTGTGGTAGACTGATAGACTATTGCCCCATACTCAAGACGTGAGCGTATAAGGCTTCTATACAGATTCATGAGGCACTTTCTGTCGCTGCCCCACGTTGTTCGTGAGAGCACATTTAGCATATTCATTGTTTTTCAAGCATTTATTTTTAAGATCTTTTATGTGCGGTACAAAGGTTAACTTCGCATCTAAAATTATACCTAGGAACTGATGTTCTGTGTTTACTGGTAGACGCTCACCCTTAAGTACCAGTTCAGAATCAGGGTGCAAGCCTCTTTTTCGTGAAAAAGGACACAGGCGTTTTTCTGTGGGTTCATTTTGAACACGTTTTCATCAGCCCCTTTGGATATCTTGTTGAGGGCGAGCTGAACCTGTCGCTCACAGATCCCAAGAGAACACGATTGAAAACCTATCTCCACATCGTCGACATATGTTGAATAAAAGATATTTCGTGGGATGTACAGACGGAGAGAATTCATTTTTATAATAAAGAGCGTACAGCTGAGCACCCCACCCTGTGGCACTCCGGTTTCTTGTACAAATGTTCGGGACAGAACATTGCTCACTCTAACGCGGAAGGTACGATCAGACAGATAGCTTTCAATGACACTGAGCATATTACCGTGTATACCTATGTGTGAGAGGTATCTCAATATTCCAAACCTCCACGTAGTATCGTAGGCCTTCTTCATGTCGAGAAAAACAGAGAAGAAAAACTGATTATGAACAAAAGCCTCACGTATGTGTGCCTCGATACGTATAAAATGGTCGGTGGTAGATCGGCCCTCTCTAAACCCGCATTGGTATGGGTCGAGCAATTTCTTTGTTTCTAAGTAGTGGAGTAAGCGGCAATTGATCATTTTTTCAAATAGTTTGCAGAGGCAGCTTGTTAACGCTATAGGTCTGTAACTCGATACAGTAGAGGGATCCTTTCCCTGCTTCAAAATTGGAAGTATAACAGCCTCCTTCCAGGAGGAGGGGATCACACCTGAAAACCAGATGCGATTATAAAGACAGAGGAGGGTTTCTTTAGTTTCGGAGGGTAGTTCCTTCAGCATCACGTACATTACATTATCAGAACCTGGGGTAGATGTATTACAGCAGCTGAGGGCTGTTCGCAGTTCTGCTAAGCAGAATGGTTGATTATATGCCTCATTTCTTGTGGATTTTTTTTCTAACTTTTGTTTTTTTATTTGTCCCTTGTAATTCTGAAAGGATTTGGAGTAGTGTGAGGAGCTCGATATCTGTTCGAAATGTGTGCCAAGAAAGTTGGCTTGATCCTCTAAGCTTTGCCCGAGGCTATTTACTAGTGGAAGAGAATAAGTTTGTTGGTCCTTAATTTGATCTTAGTCTGATGGCTGTGTGCGTTCTTTTTATATGAATTGATGTATACCTTGTTTTTAACAGTATCCCCCCTATGTTATGCCTCTCGAGGCCTTTAGGGTATTTAAATAAATAAATAAATTGTGAAGAAGAAAGAGCGTCGTTGGCAAGCAACATCGCCACCGCTTGGGTACTGGGTGCTGGGCTTCGCTCGCTCGGCTCGTGCTGATCATCGCCGGCATCTGCTTGACCGTTGCTCTTGCACGATCGTGTTTCTTCGTAGGACCACCGTCGCAACAGTCGTCAATAAACCCTTTTTCAATTGGTGGAAGGTGCTGACATTCCCCGTCGCCTGAACCTGGGTGCTGCCATTCGCCGTCGCCTGAACCTGGAGCTGCGCAACCGAACGCTACCTCCCATCATGGCTACCAACAACGCGCAACCTGGCTCTTCCACTTCATCCCCCAGCAACCCCGGCGTTCTTCGTTCGCGAGAGCCCAAGGTCTTTAGCGGAGCTGATGAGACCGACGTGGAAGACTGGTTCGCTAACTATGAACTGGTGAGCGCAAACAACAAGTGGGATGACGCGGACAAATTGACTTACGTCATATTTTACCTCACTGATGTGGCCGAAATGTGGTATAACAACCACAAAAACGACATCACGACGTGGTCCATCTTTAAAACCTTGTTTGCTGACGTTTTTGGCCGACCCGCAGTCCGCAAGTCCAGAGCCGAACAACGCTTGCGGACTCGCGCACAAAAGCCAACGGAATGTTTCACCAGCTACATCGAAGACATTATTGGTCTTTGCAACCGTGTGAACACCACCATGCCCGAGTCGGAGAAGATTCAACACATCCTCAAAGGGATAAATGACGGCGCATATCAGCTGCTCCTGGCCCGTAATCCTGCCACCGTTGCGGAACTTGTCACTTTGTGTCAAAGTTTCGACGAGTTGAGCAAGCAGCGCTCCCTGACTCGGCCATTTTCCTCACACGCCGACTCGCTCTCCAGTCTCACTTCTGTTCCCGACCACTCACCAACCCTGCAAGAGATTAAAGACTTTGTGCGTGAAGAAATAGCTCGGCAACTGTCGTTGATTCCCTTCACGCAGCAGCCGCCGTCCTCTCGTCTGCCCTCACCACTCCGCGACGTTATTGCCGAAGAGGTAGCTCAGGCTGTTCCCGTCGCTGCCCACCAGCAGCCTGTGGCCATGCCTGTTGCCCATGCGCCGGCTATGCAGCCCGTGGCCGCGCCGCTTACGTATGCCCAGGTGGTACGTAGCAGACCCTGCCGGCAGCATTTGCCACCCATGTCTTCAGTCGCTCCCCACTCCGCCCCATTTTCGACACCTTGGGCCGCACCACGAGTCAGCAATTCCTGGCGCACTCCTGACAATCGACCGATCTGCTACGCCTGCGGTACTCCAGGACACGTGGCACGATATGGTCGCCGTCGCTTCCAACCACTCCACGACGCTACTCGGCCGTTACCGTATGACCCACAGGCCATGCACATACCTGCTCCCTATCCCTCACCGCAGTATGGATGCACTAACTTTCCTGAGTCTCGGTCACACCAGCCTCAAACTCACTCTCCCCGCTCCCCATCTCCTCGCAGGCGATCACTGTCCCCAATGCGTCCTAGACCCGCTTCCTCCAACCGGGAAAACTGAACGCCGCAGTTCCAGAGGCAAGAACTGCGCCATCGTCGAAATGCTCAAGTCCTCGCACTTCACCAGCTAACGTCGTCGCTATATCTGTCGATGGTGTTTCTACCTTTGCCCTCGTCGACACAGGTGCTGCCGTTTCTGTTATAGCCGCCCAGCTCTGCCGCTCTCTACGCAAAGTGACCACGCCGCTCTCTGGACTATCGCTTCGTACAGCTAGCGCACAACAAGTTCGACCTCTTGGCACCTGTACGGCCCGCATATTCATCCAAGGCTCTATGTACGTTGTCGAGTTCATCGTCCTTTCGGTGTGCTTGCATGACGTTATCCTCGGGTGGGACTTTCTGTCAAATCATCATGCCATCATTGACTGCGCACGCGCTGAAGTTCAATTTTCGCACCTGTGTGACGAACCTTTGCACGAAACCCTTGAGCGGTCGCCAAAACTTGTCGTGCGTGAGGACACTGAAATTCCGCCAGCCTCTCTTGCCGTTGTCCCGGTTTGCTGCGATGACTATAACGATGCTACAGTAATGTTTACACCTTCCGACATTTTCATGAGCCGCAGAGCCGTTTCCTTGCCTTTCGCTACACTCGACGTCACTGCGGGCCGAAGCAATATTTTCGTCCACAACCCCCTTTCTGCACCGCTTACGCTACTTGCCGGCGAATGTCTCGGTCGAGTGGAGTACCTCGATTCCTGTTTATTCCTTAACATGCCAGACGAATCGTGCAGTAGCGCCTCGACCGAACTTCATGTCCTTTCCCCACTGGAGTGCTCATCGAGTGACACCTTCTCGAGTTCCATCGCCGACACCTTAAGTGCCCATGAAGGCGCCGAGCTTCTTAATCTCCTCCAGCACTTCGCGAATTCATTCGACGTTTCTCAGCCGCAATTGGGTCGGACTTCCGCAGTGCACCACTACATTGACACCGGTTCCCACCAGCCATTGCGTCAAAGACCGTACCGTGTCTCTGCTGCAGAACGTCACGTCATCAACGACCAGGTCGAAGAGATGCTACGCCGTCGCGTTATTCGACCATCGCACAGTCCTTGGGCATCTCCTGTCGTTCTAGTTTGAAAAAAAGATGGATTGATTCGATTTTGCGTCGACTACCGGCGATTAAACAAGGTGACGCGGAAAGACGTCTATCCATTACCGCGCATAGACGACGCCCTTGACAGCCTACAAGGAGCCGAATTCTTCTCCTCCTTAGACTTACGATCTGGATACTGGCAGGTTCCTATGGCAGAAGCTGATCGCCAGAAAACTGCGTTCATTACACCAGATGGCCTGTACGAATTTAACGTAATGCCATTTTGTCTTTGTAATGCTCCTGCCACGTTTGAACGGCTCATGGACAACACACTGCGTGGACTGAAGTGGTCTGTGTGTCTATGCTACCTCGACGACATTGTCGTTTTCTCTCCCGATTTTCCTACGCATCTGCTTCAGCTTCAACTGGTTCTGACGTGTTTAACCAACGCTGGGCTCCAACTGAACCTTAAAAAGTGCCGCTTCGCCGCGCGAGAGCTGTCCATCTTAGGGCACATCGTCTCCAAGCATGGTGTTCGACCCGACCCTGCAAAACTGCGAGCAGTCGCTGAGTTCCCTAAACCTACTACACTGAAAGAATTACGCAGTTTTGTCGGACTATGTTCGTACTTCCGGCGCTTCGTGCGAAATTTTGCATCGATCATGTCACCACTGACCAACCTCCTACGCGGTGATGCAGACCTTTCATCCTGGTCTTCTGACTGCGACGTCGCGTTTGCCACGCTCCGTAGTCTGCTAACATCTCCTCCAATTCTTCGGCATTTCGACCCAACAGCTGCAACGGAAGTTCACACAGACGCTAGTGGGGTTGGTCTAGGCGCCGTCCTCGCCCAACGCAAGCCGGGCTACTCCGAATACGTCGTCGCTTATGCGAGTCGCACACTTACTAAAGCTGAGGCCAATTACAGCGTCACTGAAAAAGAGTGCTTGGCGCTAGTGTGGGCGCTTCGCAACTTCCGCCCTTATTTGTACGGTCGCCCATTCAACCTGGTAACGGACCACCATGCACTTTGTTGGCTCGCCACATTGAAAGACCCTTCTGGCCGCCTAGCTCGGTGGGCACTGCAAATCCAGGAGTACGACATTCGTGTCATCTATCGCAGCGGACGCAAGCATTCTGACGCCGACGCCCTGTCGCGTTCGCCTTTACCTCCCGACTCGGCCTGCGGAACCACTGGTATCTCCATCGCATCTCTCGACCTCGACTCCTTTACCAGTGAACAACACAAGGACCCGTGGATCGCTTCTCTTTTTAACTGTCTTTCTGAATCGTCAACCACTGCGGTACCACGATCTCTCCGACGTCAAGCTGCTCATTTCGCCATTCGTGATCGGCTACTACACCGACGCAACTACGCCCCCGAAGGTCGTAAGTGGCTCTTGGTTGTCCCGCGCAGCTTGCGATCACAAATCTGCGCCTCCTTTCACGACGATCCCCAATGTGGTCATGCCGGAGTTTTCAAAACTTACGAACGCATTCGCCATCGCTTCTACTGGCGCGGAATGTATAATTGCGTTCGAAAATTCGTTATGGGCTGTCCTGACTGTCAACGTCGCAAATCACCGCCTTTCCACTCGTCCGGTGCGCTTCAACCGCTTTCGTGCCCTGCCAAACCTTTCGATCGGATCGGAATTGATCTCTATGGCCCTCTACCGACAACATCAGATGAAAATCGGTGGATTATAGTCGCTGTGGACCATTTAACACGCTACGCTGAGACCGCCGCCCTTCCAAGTGCCACTGCGCGGGACGTAGCATCCTTCATCCTTCATCGCTTCATATTACGACATGGTGCACCTCGAGAACTACTAAGCGATCGAGGTCGAGCCTTCCTATCAGAAGTCGTCACGTCTCTGCTTTCTGAATGCCATGTTGTTCATCGCAAGACCACGGCATACCACCCGCAGACTAACGGGCTCACGGAAAGATTTAACCGCACCCTTGGCGATATGCTCGCCATGTATGTCACATCCGATCATACTAACTGGGATCGCATTCTTCCATTCATTACGTTCGCATATAACACCGCGGCACAGTCTACCACTGGATTTTCACCTTTCTTTCTTCTTTATGGACGCGAACCATCCCACACTATCGATACTCTCCTTCCATGCCGTCCTGACGCATCCGAATGCCCATCTGTGTCCGAAGCTGCCCGAAATGCGGAAGAGTGCCGTGAACTCGCACGCACCTTTACGTCTCGAGAACAACAGCGCCAGAAAGAAAACAACGTCGACTCTTCACAAAGCCCCAGCTATTCCCCGGGATCACTTGTATGGCTGGCTGTTCCTTACCAAACCCCCGGCATTTCCTCAAAACTCGTTCCAAAGTACGAGGGCCCATACCGCGTTTTGGAGCAAACCTCGCCGGTGAATTTTCTCATCGAGCCACTTTCCCCATCTGACGACATGCGCCGGCGTGGACGTGACATCGTCCACGTCGCCCGCCTTAAGCCATATTATAGCCCTCTGCCTCCAGACTCTTAGGTCGCCAGGATGGCTCTTTTTCGGCGGGGGCAAATTGTGAAGAAGAAAGAGCGTCCTTGGCAAGCAACATCGCCGCCGCTTGGGTACTGGGTGCTGGGCTTCGCTCGCTCGGCTCGTGTTGATCATCGCCGGCATCTGCTTGACCGTTGCTCTTGCACGATCGTGTTTCTTCGTAGGACCACCGTCGCAACAGTCGTCAATAAGCCCTTTTTCAAAGTAAATAAATAAATAAATAAATAAATAAATAAATAAATTTCTTTGCCTTATTCCACACTTTTCCCTCATCTGTGTACGAGTTGATACTCGATATAAACTTTGTCTAGCTCTCTCGTCTAGCTTGACGACGCGTTCTCTTTGCCTGTGATTTGACCCGCTTGAAATTTTCCAGGTTTTCTGCTGTAGGGGAATCGCGAAGCAACGCCCAAGCTTTGTTCTGAGTGGTCCGTGCTTTCCTGCATGCGTCGTTCCACCATGGGACTCGCCGTATAGAAGACATGCCGCTCGTTTTGGCAATACATTTAGATGCGGAATCAAGTATAAAAGCTGTAAAATACGTGACTGCGTCATCTATGGTCAGGGTAGACAGCTCAGTCCATGTCATGTGTGTAAGAGTTCTATACCCTTCCCAATCAGCTGAGTCAATCTTCCATCGAGGAACCTGCGGGGGGAGTTGATCTTTGTTCGGCGCACTCAGGATGATTGGGAAGTGGTCACTACCATAAGGGTTTTTAAGAACTTTCCACTTAAGAACAGGTAAAAGGGACGGTGATGAAATGCTAAGATCTATGGAGGAGTACGTGTTGTTTGCAAGGCTAAAATACGTAGGCTCCTTTATATTTAAAAGACATAAACTAGAAGAGAAAAGGAGCTGCTCAATGAGACGTCCACGCGCATCACAGTGAGCATCGCCCCACAGAATATTGTGTGCATTAAAATCACCCAGAACCAGAAACGGCTCTGGGAGTTCATCTAATTATGATTCTAGATTACGTTTGGGTAGTTGTTGATGCGGTGGTATGTACACAGAACATATGGTAATGAGTTTGTTAAAAAGTACAGCTCGAATGGCCACTGCTTCAAGAGCTGTTTGGAGCTTCAAATGCTGGCATGCTATACTACGATTATTTCCGGTCTTTTCGGAAAATAATATATTGTCATAGGAAGTCCTTGTGCTCAGGAGTTAGGTGCGTTTCTTGCACACATAGCACTTTCGCGTTAAACTTACTCAGAAGTTCTTGGACGTCATCTAAATTTCTAAGTAATCCCTTTACGTTCCACTGTATGATTTTGTCCATAGTAGAAAAAAAGGAAAAAAGTGCCGTGTGCAGAAAAGACGGAGATTCGGTCATTTTACAGGGCCTTTGTCTGGCCCTGTAATCAGCGTTCTGTCTTTTTTGGGGCGGTCGAGAGATGCTCGCCGCTCCTTCGGCGCTTCCTGCGCCGTTTGGCTTAAAGTTGTGTCCATATATAGCCTCTTGCGAGGCCCTGGACGCTCGCTCTACAGAGCGATCTGTGCGTCGCTTAGACTTCGCCTCGATCGACGAAGTCTTTGTCCCCACCGAGCAGGGGGTCGATAAAGCCCCCTTGGCCTTGTGATTGCCCTGGCTGCTGCCAGAACTTGTAGAGGTCACTGGTGGGGACAGGCTGAATGTGGGCAGGGCAGCGCTCGCTGCTCCCGCCGTAGGGGCTTGGAGCATTGGCCTCGGCACGCTAGGCGAGGTCCGGGCAAATGCCAAGGGCCTTTGTGGTGCCGCCCCTCGTTGCACCACTTCGGCGAAAGGGGTTTTTTGTGCCAATGTTAGTGAGACCCGTTGTCTAGCTTCCCTGAGTGTGATATTTTCCTTTACTTTTATAGTTAGTATTTCTTTTTCTTTTTTCCAGGCTGGGCACGCTCTGGAGTATGCGGGGTGACTACCTTCGCAGTTAGCACAGAGGACCTCATCATGACTACATTCATCGGCACTGTGGCCAAATGTGCCACACTTAGCACAGATCAGCTGCCCTCGGCAGCTCTGGGATGCATGACCAAATCGCTGGCATTTGAAACAACGCCTCGGGCTCGGAATGAAGGGTCGGACATGGAGTTTTATATAGCCAGTTTCGAGAGTCTCAGGTAAAGTGGTTGAGTTGAAGGTGAGTATTAAATGCTTTGTTGCTATTTCGTTGTTGTTGCGTCTGATTATGATGCGCTGGATATGTATTACACCTTGGTCCTTCCATCCATCAAGAAGCTCTTCTTCACTCAGTGTCATCAAATCTTCGTCCAATACCACGCCCTTAACTGTATTCATGGTACAATGTGCGCTCACAGAGACGGGGATGTTACCAAAGACTACGAGGTGCGAGAGTTTATTGTACTGTTCCTTGTCTTTTAATTCGAGAAGCAAATCTTCACTTGCCATCTTCGTGGCCTTATAACCGGTGCCAATGGTCTCTCTCAAGCACTTGGCCACAAGGAGGGGTAAGATTGCTCTAGCTTTTGTAGATAATTTTTCGCAGTAGAGGACATGGTATTTTGGGAAAGTTTCTCTGTTTTTCAACCAAAGTTAGTGAGGTTGCGTCGGTGCGTACCCTTTTCGAGGCACGATCAGTTAGAGAGGGGGTCGAGGATTCCATGGGAAAATGTGTATTTTTCGGTAACGGCGCCTACCACCCACCACGGAGTCCAACAAGGGGACGAGGCAGAGCATGTGGGCATGTCTGCGCAGCGCCAGCAGTACGCAGTATTATAACCCAATAAGGTTTACCCTAGTTTGGATAGCCACACAAGGTTAACCCTTGCCGCCAGGAAAAATTGGAAGTAAAATGAAAGTGAGGAGAAGACAGGAAAAGTGTAAAGTGAGAACAAAAGACGAATATATAGGGAGAGAGAGATAGGAAAAGGCGACTGCCGATTTTCCCTGGGTGGGTCAGCCCAGGGGTGCCGT
>WOVY01008843.1:0-16703 GCA_013436015.1 Rhipicephalus annulatus | reverse complement strand
GGGCGTGTAGAGTGGCTATGTGCCACAGGGTATGCGAGATGGCAGTACTTTGAGTGTTCTCTAGGTAAACCCACGTATGGACAGACAGACAGACTGGCAGACAGACGGACAGGTAGACGGACGCGTAAAGCGGGTATGTACCACAGGGTATACGGCACGCGAGATGGTGGGTACTCAGAGTGTTCTCTAGGTTGACGCACGGACGGACGCTTGGACGGACCAGACAGACAGACTGGCAGACAGACAGACAGGTAGACGGACGTGTAAAGCGGCTATATGCCACAGGGTATTCAAGATGGCGGTACTTTGAGTGTTTCCTAGATGGACGCATGGACGGACAGACAGAGAGACTGGCAGACAGACAAACAGGTAGACAGACGTGTAAAGCGGCTATGTGCCACAGGGTATTCGAGATGGTGGTACTTTGAGTGTTCTATAGGCAGACGCACGGATGGACGCATGGATGAACAGACAGACAGACTGGCAGAATGACGAACAGGTAGATGGACGTGTAAAGCGGCTATGTGCCACAGGGTATGCGAGATGGCGGTACTTCGAGTGTTCTCTAGATGTACGCATGCACAGACGCACGGACGGACAGACAGGCAGACTGGCAGACAGACGGACAGGTAGACGGACGTGTAAGTGGCTATATGCCACAGGGTATTCAAGATGGCGGTACTTTGAGTGTTCTCTAGATGGACGCACGGACGGACAGACAGACAGACTGCCAGACAGACGAACAGGTAGACAGACGTGTAAAGCGGCTATGTGCCACAGGGTATTCGAGATGATGGTACTTTGAGTGTTCTCTAGACAGACGCACGGATGGACGCATGGATGAACAGACAGACAGACTGGCAGACAGACGAACCGGTAGACAGATGTGTAAAGCTTCTATGTGCCACAGGGTATGCGAGATGGCGCTACTTTGAGTGTTCTCTAGATGGACGCACGGATGGACGCATGGACGGACAGACAGACTGGCAGACAGACGGACAGGTAGGCGGGCGTGTAGAGTGGCTATGTGCCACAGGGTATGCGAGATGGCAGTACTCTGAGTGTTCTCTAGGTAGACCCACGTATGGACGCATGGACGGACAGACAGATAGATTGGCAGACAGATGGACAGGTAGACGGACGCGTAAAGCGGCTATGTGCCACAGAGTATGCGAGATGGCGGTATTTGAGTGTTCTCTAGTTGGACGCACGGACGAACGCACGGACGGACAGAAAGACAGACTAGCAGACAGACGAACAGGCAGACGGACGTGTAAAAGGGCTATGTGCCACAGGGTATGCGAGATGGCGGTACTTTGAGTGTTCTCTAGATGTACGCATGCACAGACACACGGACGGACAGACAGACAGAGTGGCAGACAGACGGACAGGTAGACGGACGTATAAAGCGGCTATATGCCACAGGGTATTGAGATGGCGGTACTTTGAGTGTTCTTTAGATGGACGCACGGATGGACACATGGACGGACAGACAGACAGACTGGCAGACAGACGAACAGGTAGACAGACGTGTAAAGCGGCTATGTGCCACAGGGTATTCGAGATGGTGGTACTTTGAGTGTTCTCTACACAGACGCATGGAGGGACGCACGCATGGACAGACAGACAGCTGGCAGACAGACGGACAGGTAGGCGGGCGTGTAGAGCGGCTATGTGCCACAGGGTATACGACGCGCGAGATGGCGGTACTCAGAGTGTTCTCTAGATGGACGCACGGGTGGACGCATGGACGAACAGACAGAGAGACTGACAGACAGACGGAGAGGTCACGGACGCGTAAAGGGGGTATGTGCCACAAGGTATACGACGCGCGAGATGGAGGTACTCAGAGGGTTCTCTAGATAGACGCACGGATGGACGCACGGACGGACAGACAGACAGACTGGCAGACAGACGGACAGGTAGACGGACGTGTAAAGCGGCTATGTGCCACAGGGTATGCGAGATGGCGGTAATTTGAGTGTTCTCTAGATGAACGCACAAACGGACGCACGCACGAACAGACAGACAGACTGGCAGACAGACGGACAGGTTGACGGGCGTGTAAAGCGGCTATGAGCCACAGGGTATTCGAGATGGCGGTACTTTGAGTGTTGTCTAGATGGACGCAATGTTGGACGCATGGACGGCAGAAAGACAGACTGGCAGACAGACGGACAGTAAACGAACGTGTAAAGTGGCTATGTGCCACAGGGTATGCGAGATGGCGGTTTTTTGAGTGTTCTCTAGATTAATGCACGAATGGACGCATGGACGGACAGACAGATAGACTGGCAGACAGGCCAACAGGTAGACAGACGTGTAAAGCGGCTATGTGCCAAAGGGTATTTGAGATGGTGGTACTTTGAGTGTTCTTTACACAGACGCGTGGATGGACGCACGGATGGACAGACAGACAGACTGGCAGACAGACGGACAATAGACGGACGTGTAAAGCTTCTCTGTGCCACAGGGTATGCGAGATGATGGTACTTTGAGTGTTCTCTAGATGGACGCACGGATGGACGCATGGACGAACAGACAGGCAGACTGGCAGACAGACGGACAGGTAGGCAGGCGTGTAGAGCGGCTATGTGCCACAGGGTATGTGAGATGGCAGTACTTTGAGTGTTTTCTAGGTAGACGCATGGACGGACAGACAGACAAACTGGCAGACAGACGCACAGGTAGGCGGACGTGTAAAGCGGCTATGTGCCACAGGGTATGCGAGATGGCGGTACTTTAAGTGTTCTCTAGATGGACGCACGGACGGACGCACGGACGGACAGAAAGACAGACTAGCAGACAGACGAACAGGTAGACGGACGTGTAAAACGGTTATGTGCCACAGGGTATGCGAGATGGCAGTACTTTGAGTGTTCTCTAGATGGACGCACGGAGAAACTCACGGACGGACAAACAGACAGACTGGCAGACAGACGGACAGGTAGACGGACAGACTGGCAGACAGACGCACAGGTAGACGGACGTGTAAAGCGGCTATGTGCCACAGGGTTTGCGAGATGGCGGTACTTTGAGTGTTCTCTAGATGGACGCACGGACGGACGCACGGATGGACAGACAGACTGGCAGACAGACGGACAGGTAGACAGACGTATAAAGTGGGTATGTGCCACAGGGTATTCGAGATGGCGGTACTTTGATGGTTCTCTAGATGGACGCATGGACGGACGCACGGATGGACAGACAGACAGACTGGCAGACAGACGGACAGGTAGACGGACGTGTAAAGTGGCTATGTGCCACAGGGTATTCGAGATGGCGGGTACTTTGAGTGTTCTCTAGATGGACGCACGGACGGACGCATGGACGGACAGAAAGACAGACTAGCAGACAGACGAACAGGCAGACGGACATGTAAAATGGCTATGTGCCACAGGGTATGCAAGATGGCGGTACTTTGAGTGTTCCCTAGATGGACGCACGGACAAATGCACGGACGGACAGACAGACAGACTGGCAGACAGACGAACAGGCAGACGGACGTGTAAAACGGCTATGTGCCACAGGGTATGCGAGATGGCGGTACTTTGAGTGTTCTCGAGATGGACGCACGGACAATTGCACGGACGGAGAGACAGACAGACTGGCAGACAGACGGACAGGTAGACGGACGTGTAAAGCGGCTATGCGCCACAGGGTATGCGAGATGGCGGTACTTTGAGTGTTCTCTAGATGTACGCATGCACAGACGCACGGACGGACAGACAGGCAGACTGGCAGACAGACGGACAGGTAGACGGACGTGTAAAGCGGCTATATGCCACAGGGTATTCAAGATAGCGGTACTTGGAGTGTTTTCTAGATGGACGCACGGACGGACAGACAGAGAGACTGGCAGACAGACAAACAGGTAGACAGACATGTAAAGCGGCTATGTGCCACAGGGTATTCGAGATGGTGGTACTTTGAGTGTTCTCTAGGCAGACGCACGGATGGACGCACGGATGAACAGACAGACAGACTGGCAGACAGACGAACCGGTAGACGGATGTGTAAAGCTTCTATGTGCCACAGGGTATGCGAGATGGCGCTACTTTGAGTGTTCTCTAGATGGACGCACGGATGGACGCATGAACGGACAGACAGTCTGGCAGACAGACGGACAGGTAGGCGGGCGTGTAGAGTGGCTCTGTGCCACAGGGTATGCGAGATGGCGGTACTTTGAGTGTTCTCTAGATGGACGCACGGATGGACGCACGGACGCACAGACAGACACTGGCAGACAGACGAACAGGTAGACAGACGTGTAAAGCGGCTATGTGCCACAGGGTATTCGAGATGGTGGTACTTTAAGTGTTCTCTAGACAGACGCACGGATTGACGCACGGATGGACAGACAGACAGACTGGCAGACAGACGAACCGGTAGACGGAGGTGTAAAGCTTCTATGTGCCACAGGGTATGCGAGATGGCGCTACTTTGAGTGTTCTCTAGATGAACGCACGGATGGACGCATGGACGGACAGACAGACTGGCAGACAGACGGACAGGTAGGCGGGCGTGTAGAGTGGCTATGTGCCACAGGGTATGCGAGATGGCAGTACTTTGAGTGTTCTCTAGGTAAACCCACGTATGGACAGACAGACAGACTGGCAGACAGACGGACAGGTAGACGGACGCGTAAAGCGGGTATGTACCACAGGGTATACGGCGCGCGAGATGGTGGTACTCAGAGTGTTCTCTAGATTGACGCACGGACGGACGCACGGACGGACAGACAGACAGACTGGCAGACAGACGGACAGGTAGACGGACGTGTAAAGCGGCTATATGCCACAGGGTATTCAAGATGGCGGTACTTTGAGTGTTTTCTAGATGGACGCACGGACGGACAGACAGAGAGACTGGCAGACAGACAAACAGGTAGACAGACGTGTAAAGCGGCTATGTGCCACAGGGTATTCGTGATGGTGGTACTTTGAGTGTTCTCTAGGCAGACCACGGATGGACGCATGGATGAACAGACAGACAGACTGGCAGACGAGACGGACAGTAGACGGACGTGTAAAGCGGCTGTGTGCCACAGGGTATGCGAGATGGCGGTACTTTGAGTGTTCTCTAGATTAATGCACGAATGGACGCATGGACGGACAGACAGATAGATTGGCAGACAGATGGACAGGTAGACGGACGCGTAAAGCAGCTATGTGCCACAGAGTATGCAAGATGGCGGTACTTTGAGTGTTCTCTAGATGGACGCACGGACGAACGCACGGACGGACAGAAAGACAGACTAGCAGACAGACGAACAGGCAGACGGACGTGTAAAACGGCTAGGTGCCACAAGGTATTCGAGATGGTGGTACTTTGAGTGTTCTCTAGACAGACGCACGGATGGACGCACGGACGGACAGACAGACAGACTGGCAAACAGACGGACACGGAGGCGGACGTGTAAAGCGGCTATTTGCCACAGGGTATGTGAGATGGTGGTACATTGAGTGTTCTCTAGATGAACGCACGAATAGACGCACAGACGAACACACAGACAGACTGGCAGACAGACGAACAGGTAGGCGGGCGTGTAAAGTGGCTATGTGCCACAGTGCATTCGAGATGGCGGTACTTTGAGTGTTCTCTAGATGGACGCACGGACGGACGCACGGACGGCAGAAAGACAGACTGGCAGACAGACGGACAGTAGACGGACGAGTAAAGCAGCTAGGTGCCGCAGGAAATGCGAGATGGCGGTACTTTGAGTGTTCTCTAGATTGACGCGCGAATGGACGCATGGACAGAGAGACAGATAGATTGGCAGACAGATGGACAGGTAGACGGACGTGTAAAGCGGCTATGTGCCACAGGGTATGCGAGATGGCGGTACTTTGAGTGTTCTCTAGATGGACGCACGGACGCACGCACGGAAGGACAGAAAGACAGACAGACTGGCAGACAGACGGACAGGTAGACGGACAGACTGGCAGACAGACGGACAGGTACACGGACGTGTAAAGCAGCTATGTGCCACAGGGTTTGCGAGATGGCGGTACTTTGAGTGTTCTCTAGATGGACGCACGGACGGACGCACGGATGGACAGACAGACATAGGGACAGGTAGACAGACGTATAAAGTGGCTATGTGCCACAGGTTATGCAAGATGGTGGTATTTTGAGGGTTCTCTAGATGTACGCATGCACGGACGCACGCACGAACAGACAGGACAGACTGGCAGACAGACGGACAGGTAGACGGACGTGTAAAGCAGCTATATGCCACAGGGTGTTCAAGATGGCGGTACTTTGAGTGTTCTCTAGATGGACGCACGGACGGACAGACAGACAGACTGGCAGACAGACGAACAGGTAGACAGACGTGTAAAGCGGATATGTGCCACAGGGTATTCGAGATTGTGGTACTTTGAGTGTTCTCTAGACAGACGCACGGATGGACGCACGGATGAACAGACAGACAGACTGGCAGACAGACGAACCGGTAGACGGATGTGTAAAGCTTCTATGTGCCACAGGGTATGCGAGATGGCGCAACTTTGAGTGTTCTCTAGATGTACGCACGGATGGACGCATGCACGGACAAACAGACTGGCAGACAGACGGACAGGTAGGCGGGCGTCTAGAGTGGCTCTGTGCCACAGGGTATGCGAGATGGCGGTACTTTGAGTGTTCTCCAGATGGACGCACGGATGGACGCATGGACGCACAGACAGACACTGGCAGACAGACGAACAGGTAGACAGACGTGTAAAGCGGCTATGTGCCACAGGGTATTCGAGATGGTGGTACTTTGAGTGTTCTCTAGACAGACGCACGGATGGACGCACGGATGGACAGACAGACAGACTGGCAGACAGACGGACCAGTAGACGGATGTGTAAAGCATCTATGTGCCACAGGGTATGCGCGATGGCAGTACTTTGAGTGTTCTCTAGGTAGACCCACGTATGGACAGACAGACAGACTGGCAGACAGACGGACAGGTAGACGGACGCGTAAAGCGGGTATGTACCACAGGGTATACGGCGCGCGAGATGGTGGTACTCAGAGTGTTCTCTAGATGGACGCACGGGTGGAGGCTAGGACGAACAGACAGACAGACTGGCAGACAGACGAACAGGTGACGGACGCGTAAAGGGGGTATTTGCCACAGGGTATACGACGCGCGAGATGGCGGTACTCAGAGTGTTCTCTAGATGGACGCACGGTTGGACGCATGGACGGCAGAAAGACAGACTGGTAGACAGACGGACAGTAGACGGACGTGTAAAGCGGCTATGTGCCACAGGGTATGCGAGATGGCGGTACTTTGGGTGTTCTCTAGATTAATGCACGAATGGACGCATGGACGGACAGACAGATAGATTGGCAGACAGATGGACAGGTAGAGGGACGCGTAAAGCGGCTATGTGCCACAGAGTATGCAAGATGGCGGTACTTTGAGTGTTCTCTAGATGGACGCACGGACGAACGCACGGATGGACAGAAAGACAGACTAGCAGACAGACGAACAGGCAGACGGACGTGTAAATCGGCTATGTGCCACAGGGTATTCGAGATGGTGGTACTTTGAGTGTTCTCTAGACAGACGCACGGATGGACGCACGGATGGACAGACAGACAGACTGGCAGACAGACGAACCGATAGACGGACGTGTAAAGCTTCTATGTGCCCCAGGGTATGCGAGATGGCGGTACTTTGAGTGTTCTCTAGATGGACGCACGGATGGACGCATGGACGAACAGAACGACAGACTGGCAGATAGACAGACAGGTAGGCGGGCGTGTAAAGTGGCTATGTGCCACATGGCATTCGAGATGGCGGTACTTTGAGTGTTCTCTAGATGTACGCATGCACAGACACATGGACCGACAGACAGACAGACTGGCAGACAGACTGGCAGCCAGACGGACAGGTAGACGGACGTGTAAAGCGGCTATATGCCACAGGGTATTCGATATGGCGGTACTTTGAGTGTTCTCTAGATGGACGCACGGATGGACGCACGGACGGACAGACAGACAGACTAGCAGACAGACGAACAGGCAGACGGACGTGTAAAACGGCTATGTGCCACAGGGTATTCGAGATAGTGGTACTTTGAGTGTTCTCTAGACAGACGCACGGATGGACGCACGGATGGACAGACAGACAGACTGGCAGACAGACGAACCGGTAGACGGACGTGTAAAGCTTCTATGTGCCACAGGGTATGCGAGATGGCGGTACTTTGAGTGTTCTCTAGATGGACGCACGGATGGACGCATGGACGAAAAGACAGACAGACTGGCAGACAGACGGACAGGTAGGCGGGCGTGTAGAGCGGCTATGTGCCACAGGGTATGCGAGATGGCAGTACTTTGAGTGTTCTCTAGATGAACGCACGGATAGACGCACAGACGAACAGACAGACAGACTGGCAGACAGACGAACAGGTAGGCGGGCGTGTAAAGTGGCTATGTGCCAAGGGCATTCGAGATGGCGGTACTTTGAGTGTTCTCTAGATGGACGCACGGATGGACGCACGGACGGCAGAAAGACAGACTGGCAGACAGACGGACAGTAGACGGACGAGTAAAGCAGCAATGTGCCGCAGGAAATGCGAGATGGCGGTACTTTTCGAGTTCTTTAGATTGACGCAAGAATGGACGCATGGACGGAGAGACAGATAGATTGGCAGACAGATGAACAGGTAAACGGACGTGTAAAGCGGCTATGTGCCACAGGGTATGCGAGATGGCGGTACTTTGAGTGTTCTCGAGATGGACGCACGGACGGACGCACGGAAGGACAGAAAGGCAGACTAGCAGACAGACGAACAGGTAGACGGACGTGTAAAACGGTTATGTGCCACACGGTATGCGAGATGGCGGTACTTTGAGTGTTCTCTAGATGGACGGACGGACAAACGCACGGACGGACAGACAGACAGACTGGCAGACAGACGGACAGGTAGACGGACTGACTGGCAGACAGACGGACAGGTAGACGGACGTGTAAAGCGGCTATGTGCCACAGGGTTTGCGAGATGGCGGTACTTTGAGTGTTCTCTAGATGGACGCACGGACGGACGCACGGATGGACAGACAGACAGACGGACAGGTAGACAGATGTATAAAGTGGCTATGTGCCACAGGGTATGCAAGATGGCGGTATTTTGAGGGTTCTTTAGATGTACGCATGCACGGACGCACGGACGGACAGACAGGCAGACTGGCAGACAGACGGACAGGTAGACGGACGTGTAAAGCGGCTATATGCCACAGGGTATTCAAGATGGCGGTACTTTGAGTGTTCTCTAGACAGACGCACGGATGGACGCACGGATGGACAGACAGACAGACTGGCAGACAGACGAACCGGTAGACGGTTGTGTAAAGCTTCTATGTGCCACAGGGTATGCAAGATGGCGCTACTTTGAGTGTTCTCTAGATTGACGAACGAACGGACACATGGACGAAGATACAGACTGGCAGAAAGACCGACAGGTAAAAGGACCTGTAAAGCAGCCATGTGCCACAGGGTATGCGAGATTGCGGTTTTTTGAGTGTTGTCTAGATGGACGCACGGACGAATGCATGGACGAACAGACAGAGTGGCAGACAGACGGACAGGTAGACAGACGCGTAAAGCGGGTATGTACCACAGGATATACGACGCGCGAGATGGCGGTACTTAGAGTGTTCTCTAGATTGACGCACGGACGGACGCATGGACGGACACACAGACACACTGGAAGACAGGCGGACAGGTAGACGGACGTGTTAAGCGGCTATGTGCCACAGGGTATGCTAGATGGCGGTACTTTGAGTGATCTCTAGATGAACGCACAGACGGACGCACGGACGAACAGACAGACAGACTGGCAGACAGACGGACAGGTAGACGGGTGTGTAAAGCGGCTATGTGCCACAGGGTATTCGAGATGGCGGTACTTTGATGTTGTCTAGATGGTCGCACGGTTGGACGCACGGACGGCAGAAAGACAGACTGGCAGACAGACGGACATTAGACGGACGTGTAAAGCGGCTATGTGCCACGGGGTATGCGAGATGGCGGTACTTTGAGTGTTCTCTAGATTAACGCACGAATGGGCGCATGGACGGACAGACAGATAGACTGGCAGACAGATGGACAGGTAGACGGACGCGTAAAGCGGCTATGTGCCACAGGGTATGCGAGATGGCGGTACTTTGAGTGTTCTTTAGATGGACGCACGGACGGACAGACAGACAGACTGGCAGACAGACGGACAGGTAGAAGGACGTGTAGAGGGGCTATGTGCCACAGGGTATGCGAGATGGCGGTACTATGAGTGTTCTCTAGATGTACGCATGCACAGACACACGGACAGACAGACAGACAGACTGGCAGACAGACTGGCAGACAGACGGACAGGTAGACGGACGTGTAAAGCGGCTATATGCCACAGGGTATTCGATATGGCGGTACTTTGAGTGTTCTCTAGATGGACGCACGGATGGACGCACGGACGGACAGACAGACAGACTAGCAGACAGACGAACAGGCAGACGGACGTGTAAAACGGCTATGTGCCATAGGGTATTTGAGATGGTGGTACTTTGAGTGTTCTCTAGACAGACGCACGGATGGACGCTCGGATGGACAGACAGATAGACTGGCAGACAGACGATCCGGTAGACGGACGTGTAAAGCTTCTATGTGCCACAGGGTATGCGAGATGGCGGTACTTTGAGTGTTCTCTAGGTGGACGCACGGATGGACGCATGGACGAACAGACAGACAGACTGGCAGACAGACGGACAGGTAGGCGGGCGTGCAGAGCGGCTATGTGCCACAGGGTATGCGAGATGGCAGTACTTTGAGTGTTCTCCAGGTAGACGCACGGACGGACAGACAGACAGACTGGCAGACAGACGGACAGGGAGGCGGACGTGTAAAGTGGCTATTTGCCACAGGGTATGCGAGATGGTGGTACATTGAGTGTTCTCTAGATGAACGCACGGATAGACGCACAGACGGACAGACAGACAGACTGGCAGACAGACGAACAGGTAGGCGGGCGTGTAAAGTGGCTATGTGCCACAGGGCATTCGAGATGGCGATACTTTGAGTGTTCTCTATATGGACGCACGGACGGACGCATGGACGGCAGAAAGACAGACTGGCAGACAGACGGACAGTAGACGGACGAGTAAAGCAGCTATGTGCCGCAGGAAGTGCGAGATGGCGGTACTTTGAGTGTTCTTTAGATTGACGCACGAATGGACGCATGGACGGAGAGACAGTTAGATTGGCAGACAGATGGACAGGAAAACGGACGTGTAAAGCGGCTATGTGCCACAGGGTATGCGAGATGGCGGTGCTTTGAGTGTTCTCTAGATGTACGCATGCACGGACGCATGGACGGACAGACAGGCAGACTGACAGACAGACGGACAGGTAGACGGACGTGTAAAGCGGCTATATGCCACAGGGTATTCAAGATGGCGGTACCTTGAGTGATCTCTAGATGGACGCACGGACGGACAGACAGACAGACTGGCAGACAGACGAACCGATAGACGGACGTGTAAAGCTTCTATGTGCCCCAGGGTATGCGAGATGGCGGTACTTTGAGTGTTCTCTAGATGGACGCACGGATGGACGCATGGACGAACAGAACGACAGACTGGCAGATAGACGGACAGGTAGGCGGGCGTGTAAAGTGGCTATGTGCCACATGGCATTCGAGATAGTGGTACTTTGAGTGTTCTCTAGACAGACGCACGGATGGACGCACGGATGGACAGACAGACAGACTGGCAGACAGACGAACCGGTAGACGGACGTGTAAAGCTTCTATGTGCCACAGGGTATGCGAGATGGCGGTACTTTGAGTGTTCTCTAGATGGACGCACGGATGGACGCATGGACGAACAGACAGACAGACTGGCAGACAGACGGACAGGTAGGCGGGCGTGTAGAGCGGCTATGTGCCACAGGGTATGCGAGATGGCAGTACTTTGAGTGTTCTCTAGATGAACGCACGGATAGACGCACAGACGAACAGACAGACAGACTGGCAGACAGACGAACAGGTAGGCGGGCGTGTAAAGTGGCTATGTGCCAAGGGCATTCGAGATGGCGGTACTTTGAGTGTTCTCTAGATGGACGCACGGATGGACGCACGGACGGCAGAAAGACAGACTGGCAGACAGACGGACAGTAGACGGACGAGTAAAGCAGCAATGTGCCGCAGGAAATGCGAGATGGCGGTACTTTTCGAGTTCTTTAGATTGACGCAAGAATGGACGCATGGACGGAGAGACAGATAGATTGGCAGACAGATGAACAGGTAAACGGACGTGTAAAGCGGCTATGTGCCACAGGGTATGCGAGATGGCGGTACTTTGAGTGTTCTCGAGATGGACGCACGGACGGACGCACGGAAGGACAGAAAGGCAGACTAGCAGACAGACGAACAGGTAGACGGACGTGTAAAACGGTTATGTGCCACACGGTATGCGAGATGGCGGTACTTTGAGTGTTCTCTAGATGGACGGACGGACAAACGCACGGACGGACAGACAGACAGACTGGCAGACAGACGGACAGGTAGACGGACTGACTGGCAGACAGACGGACAGGTAGACGGACGTGTAAAGCGGCTATGTGCCACAGGGTTTGCGAGATGGCGGTACTTTGAGTGTTCTCTAGATGGACGCACGGACGGACGCACGGATGGACAGACAGACAGACGGACAGGTAGACAGATGTATAAAGTGGCTATGTGCCACAGGGTATGAAAGATGGCGGTATTTTGAGGGTTCTTTAGATGTACGCATGCACGGACGCACGGACGGACAGACAGGCAGACTGGCAGACAGACGGACAGGTAGACGGACGTGTAAAGCGGCTATATGCCACAGGGTATTCAAGATGGCGGTACTTTGAGTGTTCTCTAGACAGACGCACGGATGGACGCACGGATGGACAGACAGACAGACTGGCAGACAGACGAAACCGGTAGACGGTTGTGTAAAGCTTCTATGTGCCACAGGGTATGCAAGATGGCGCTACTTTGAGTGTTCTCTAGATTGACGAACGAACGGACACATGGACGAAGATACAGACTGGCAGAAAGACCGACAGGTAAAAGGACCTGTAAAGCAGCCATGTGCCACAGGGTATGCGAGATTGCGGTTTTTTGAGTGTTGTCTAGATGGACGCACGGACGAATGCATGGACGAACAGACAGAGTGGCAGACAGACGGACAGGTAGACAGACGCGTAAAGCGGGTATGTACCACAGGATATACGACGCGCGAGGTGGCGGTACTTAGAGTGTTCTCTAGATTGACGCACGGACGGACGCATGGACGGACACACAGACACACTGGAAGACAGGCGGACAGGTAGACGGACGTGTTAAGCGGCTATGTGCCACAGGGTATGCTAGATGGCGGTACTTTGAGTGATCTCTAGATGAACGCACAGACGGACGCACGGACGAACAGACAGACAGACTGGCAGACAGACGGACAGGTAGACGGGTGTGTAAAGCGGCTATGTGCCACAGGGTATTCGAGATGGCGGTACTTTGATGTTGTCTAGATTGTCGCACGGTTGGACGCACGGACGGCAGAAAGACAGACTGGCAGACAGACGGACAATAGACGGACGTGTAAAGCGGCTATGTGCCACGGGGTATGCGAGATGGCGGTACTTTGAGTGTTCTCTAGATTAACGCACGAATGGGCGCATGGACGGACAGACAGATAGACTGGCAGACAGATGGACAGGTAGACGGACGCGTAAAGCGGCTATGTGCCACAGGGTATGCGAGATGGCGGTACTTTGAGTGTTCTTTAGATGGACGCACGGACGGACAGACAGACAGACTGGCAGACAGACGGACAGGTAGAAGGACGTGTAGAGGGGCTATGTGCCACAGGGTATGCGAGATGGCGGTACTATGAGTGTTCTCTAGATGTACGCATGCACAGACACACGGACAGACAGACAGACAGACTGGCAGACAGACTGGCAGACAGACGGACAGGTAGACGGACGTGTAAAGCGGCTATATGCCACAGGGTATTCGATATGGCGGTACTTTGAGTGTTCTCTAGATGGACGCACGGATGGACGCACGGACGGACAGACAGACAGACTAGCAGACAGACGAACAGGCAGACGGACGTGTAAAACGGCTATGTGCCATAGGGTATTTGAGATGGTGGTACTTTGAGTGTTCTCTAGACAGACGCACGGATGGACGCTCGGATGGACAGACAGATAGACTGGCAGACAGACGATCCGGTAGACGGACGTGTAAAGCTTCTATGTGCCACAGGGTATGCGAGATGGCGGTACTTTGAGTGTTCTCTAGATGGACGCACGGATGGACGCATGGACGAACAGACAGACAGACTGGCAGACAGACGGACAGGTAGGCGGGCGTGCAGAGCGGCTATGTGCCACAGGGTATGCGAGATGGCAGTACTTTGAGTGTTCTCCAGGTAGACGCACGGACGGACAGACAGACAGACTGGCAGACAGACGGACAGGGAGGCGGACGTGTAAAGTGGCTATTTGCCACAGGGTATGCGAGATGGTGGTACATTGAGTGTTCTCTAGATGAACGCACGGATAGACGCACAGACGGACAGACAGACAGACTGGCAGACAGACGAACAGGTAGGCGGGCGTGTAAAGTGGCTATGTGCCACAGGGCATTCGAGATGGCGATACTTTGAGTGTTCTCTATATGGACGCACGGACGGACGCATGGACGGCAGAAAGACAGACTGGCAGACAGACGGACAGTAGACGGACGAGTAAAGCAGCTATGTGCCGCAGGAAGTGCGAGATGGCGGTACTTTGAGTGTTCTTTAGATTGACGCACGAATGGACGCATGGACGGAGAGACAGTTAGATTGGCAGACAGATGGACAGGAAAACGGACGTGTAAAGCGGCTATGTGCCACAGGGTATGCGAGATGGCGGTGCTTTGAGTGTTCTCTAGATGTACGCATGCACGGACGCATGGACGGACAGACAGGCAGACTGACAGACAGACGGACAGGTAGACGGACGTGTAAAGCGGCTATATGCCACAGGGTATTCAAGATGGCGGTACCTTGAGTGATCTCTAGATGGACGCGCGGACGGACAGACAGACAGACTGGCAGACAGACGAACAGGTAGACAGACGTGTAAAGCGCCTATGTGCCACAGGGTATTCGAGATGGTGGTACTTTGAGTGTACTCTAGACAGACGCACGGATGGACGCATGGATGGACAGACTGACAGACTGGCAGACAGACGAACCGGTAGACGGATGTGTAAAGCTTCTATGTGCCACAGGGTATGCGAGATGGCGCTACTTTTAGTGTTCTCTAGATTGACGAACGAACGGACACATGGACGAAGAGACAGTCTGGCAGAAAGACCGACAGGTAAAAGGACCTGTAAAGCAGCCATGTGCCACAGGGTATGCGAGATTGCGGTTTTTTGAGTGTTGTCTAGATGGACGCACGGACGAATGCATGGACGAACAGACAGACTGGCAGACAGACGGACAGGTAGACAGACGCGTAAAGCGGGTATGTACCACAGGATATACGACGCGCGAGATGGCGGTACTCATAGTGTTCTCTAGATTGACGCACGGACGGACGCAAAGACGGACACACAGACACACTGGAAGACAGACGGACAGGTAGACGGACGTGTTAAGCGGCTATGTGCCACAGGGTATGCGAGATGGCGGTACTTTGAGTGATCTCTAGATGAACGCACAGACGGACGCACGGACGAACAGACAGACAGACTGGCAGACAGACGAACAGGTAGAAGGGCGTGTAAAGCGGCTATGTGCCACAGGGTATTCGAGATGGCGGTACTTTGAGTGTTGTCTAGATGGACGCACGGTTGGACGCACGGACGGCAGAAAGACAGACTGGCAGACAGACGGACAGTAGACGGACGTGTAAAGCGGCTATGTGCCACAGGGTATGCGAAATGGCGTTACTTTGAGTGTTCTCTAGATTAACGCACGAATGGGCATATGGACGGGACAGACAGATAGACTGGCAGACAGATGGACAGGTAGACGGACGTGTAAAGCGGCTATGTGCCACAAGGTATGCGAGATGGCGGTAATTTGAGTGTTCTCTAGATGGACGCACGGTTGGACGCATGGACGGCAGAAAGACAGACTGGCAGACAGACGGACAATAGACGGACGTGTAAAGCGGCTATGTGGCCACAGGGTATGCGAGATGGGCGGTACTTTGAGTGTTCTCTAAGATTAATGCACGACGAATGAACCATGGACGGACAGGACCATATAGATTGGCAGTACAGATGGGACAGGAAAGACGGAACGCGTAAACGCGGGCTATGTTGCCACAGATATGCAAGATGGCGGTACTTTGGAGTGTCTCTAGATGGACGCACGGACGAACGCACGGATGACAGAAAAGACAGACTAGCAGACAGACGAACAGGCAGACGGACGTGTAAAACGGCTATGTGCCACAAGGTATTCGAGATGGTGGTACTTTGAGTGTTCTCTAGACAGACGCACGAATGGACGCACGGATGGACAGACAGACGACTGGCAGACAGACGAACCGATAGACGGACGGTGTAAATTCTATGTGCCGCAGGGTATGCGAGATGGCGGTACTTTGAGTGTTCTCTAGATGGACGCACGGATGGACGCAGGGACGAACAGAACAACAGACTGGCAGA